>JAQFZC010000078.1:0-91410 GCA_034695205.1 Dicyrtoma fusca
AAGCCTTTTCAAAATGGTAAAACTACTAATTACACTTTCTAAAGATAGTGAAACCGCTATTTACACTTTTTCAAAATGGTAAAACTACTTTTCGCTACTAACTACTAAAGTTGGTTGTTGGGACTTGGAACACTATGTTTCGAAAAGGGGACTGGACTTACGCCACAATGCTTCGTCATCGACGATTTGTTACAGGTATACAGATTTCCGTCATCACAAGCGTATGGTATACTTCCTGCCCAGCTTTGACATTAGTCCTTCGTCCAAGCCCCGAATCCGGTAGGATTTTATATACTGTTGTTGGTTTGACTGTCTGCTGACTCCGTATAATGTCTCTTTGTATGTACATATTACTAAACTACACAAATCTAAAATATATCCTTACAAGCGAGATGGGACCAACGACTGTAGTTGTAGAATCACATTTTGATGCAACGGGGGATACTTAAGCGATGTTGACGGTGGTATCAAAATAAAAAAATATTTATGTTTTACTAACGCATGTCATACACACGTATAATCAGACGTGTATTCGCACCGAGTTGGTTGTAAAGATTGCCAATTTTTTCAATAAAAGTTTTACGACCACATTTTTCAAGATTCCTGCCAAAGCTACTTTCTCATATACCTTTCTAAGCTTTATGTGAAGTGACTATATCTATGATTATGATGTTATTTACATTATCCGTTGACTCACTCTGCAGTCAGCAAGGGAAAGTTGGCTGAAGATAATACTCGTAGACAAATTATAAGTAGATACAAGAATTTAATTATTATTACGCTGATGAGAGCAAATATTTCATGTGTTACTTTGACATTTAGTGCTGGCGCTCACTTTTTATCGTTTTCGATTTGATTTGTTGATAGTTGGGATGATGGTGGTTGTGGGGTGGGGAAATCGTATGGGAATGACAGCTTTGCAAAGTATGATAATTTTCAAATTTTCAATCCCAAAGAAAATATTCATCAAAAACTTTTTCTCGTTCTATTCCTGGAATCCGGTCTCTCAAGAAGGTCCTTGCTTAATTGTATGAATGCCCATGATACATACATGCAGTAAACAGAGCACTAGCTACTGGTTTTTTTAATATTAAACTTTTTCCCAGATATTTCCAGCCACATTTGCACAACAAAAAGGAATGAAGAAAGTAAAAGTTGTGTTACCCGCATATGTACAACTATTTCTGAACCAAAACTAAAACTTGCTGTATTTCTAAGGGGAAAAAATTAAACTCTTCATGGTTTTTTTGAAATTAGAATTTTATTCAGGCCACAGTGGTTTTTATAATTGCAAGAAGCTGTTCACACAGAATCGTTCACTGGGTACTATACTCTATTATTTAATGGAGATGGAGGCTCTTTCGCAAAATTCCTTCGCAAAATTCAACGCAGTCAACACATGTTACACTTTGCCCATGTACTTAAATGCTAATTCAAAACAGTAACGCTCCCAAGGCAAGTAAAATATTAACCACTCCATTTCAATTTCAATTCCAGACAATCCATAAAATACAATCGATACATAAATAGCAACATACTAGGAAGTAACAATATGTAAATACTAAAAAATTAGGTGATTCACATGCAGAACAAATACATAGTGCGATTGCCATTGGAGACAAATGCTACGCTTAAAATTACGATTGAAATTAGACTGCACGATCACGCTATATACAATACAACTACGTCTTTTATTACAAGGTAGTTGTAATAAAAGCAAGTCAGGCATGCTACAAAACTGCCTGCGCAGAAAAATTAAACGGCAAAAGCATTGTCTATGTTTTATACCTACTGTAAATAGTAAAGTAAGAATAGTACACGAGACGAAAATTCATTTTTAACATCCACTCGAACGTCTGGACTGAAAAATACAATAATTTTTGCTGAACTTTGCTCTGGAGGGCTGATTACTGATTCATGGAGCTGGCTGAAAGAATAAACAAAATTTTGAAAAATTAGTTTCAGTTTTATAAACATTTATAAGAGTAATGTATTCCATGCTCCATTTCAGAAATAGTAAATAAATATTTTACTAATCCTGATTAAACTATTAAACCCTATACAATTCTACTGGGGATACGGATACAGTTTGAGAAGTGGAACTTACCTTGGACACAGTACATGGCGCTGTCTTTCGGGTTAAAGAGCCTTTGGGTCTCCCACGTGGCCTTCCCGATGCGGCTGCTACCATTCCATACGGAACTACTTTCTGAAGACAAGAAAAATTAAAATGGCTATATAAATTATAAAATTATAAATGCTTCAAATTAAGAATATTGTTTATCATTCAATCATTTTTAATTATGGTGGCCGAAGAAAGTTCATTTCACAGAAACAGCTTGAATAAACGAAAAACATGGGTTACTTTGACAGGCGGAGGAATCCCACTGTAGTCACGAACTAACTTTCCTTGCTCCAGAAGCTCCAAATTTTCTGTTTTAAAAAGTAAAAACACATCGATTTTTAATGCATAGCAGTTCAAATGCTACTGGAAGTAGTAGCGATGGCTAACTTCCCATTTTCAATTTGCATGCCATTATATATTAAAAATGCCAAAAAAAATCCCAATTTCCCAGGACTTAAAAATTCCCCTCATTTCATATATTCCCTGGGAACAAACGGAATTTATAGGGAATTTTCGGAATGTACAGTTGACAGTATATTCTACGTAATAGCTCACCACTTTGCGCCCTAACAACTGTTCAGTCGGAACTATGATCTGAGCAAAAATCATTATTATAACAGATTACCTGGATCTGACAGAGACGCTAGAATCCGGGCATGATTCCTTAATGACCACTTTTGCATTTCTTTCTCAAATTTTGGAATCATTGCTGGGTTGGTAGTCCAAAAATTTCCCTTTCGTAACCCTTCTTCAGCCTGGCTACTCTTCTCAAAATACTTGGTCTTCAAATAACTTCGTATTTGATCTTTCCACGCAGTCTGGGCCGTCTTGAAGTATGGGAAATGATCACTAGCACAATAAAAGTAAAATGCATATAATATCGACAGAATACAATTTTGTTGAACTGCAACTTCTGCACCATACAACACACAGATGACAGATAAAGAAAAATAATGTTAGAATTTAAAACTTACAACAGGAATCTGTAGATTTCAGACACAGGCAGACATCCAGTGTGGGAATTTTTTAGAGCCAAGGCAATGAGGCAAGCGTACGAGTACGGCGGCTTCGGATATGTTTTTTTAATTTCTTCGTCTTCTATTTCCACTTCCATGATTTCCAAATCGTTCAGATATGCGACCTCCTGTTGTTCCCTGCATCTCTTGGGTGGTGGCTCCGTATCTTCAGACTCTCCAATAATCGCCGATAGTGCGTCTGAGTCCGAGGCAGCATCCGAATTATTATCCTGTGGAATTAAGAAACGGTAATATAAGTATCTAGTTTTACATGTTTTTAAAAATGGCAGTTTCTTATTTTGATCTAGTACCTATTAATTACTATTTTTGTCCTTTATGAAAGTGTTAGTTACTATTTTTGACCTTCCTTTTTGAAAGCGTTAGGTAGTTACTACTTTTGCATGTTTTTGAACGCGTTAGTTACTACTTTTGCATGTTTTTGAAAGCGTTAGTTACTATTTTTGACCTTTTTCTAAGCGTTAGTTACTATTTTGACCTTTTTGAAAGCGTTAGTTACTATTTTGACCTTTTTGAAGGCGTTAGTTACTATTTTGACCTTTTTGTAAGCGTTAGTTACTATTTTGACCTTTTTGAAGGCGTTAGTTACTATTTTGACCTTTTTGAAAGCGTTAGTTACTATTATGACCTTTTTGAAAGCATTAGTTACTACTTTGCATGTTTTTGAGAATGTTGATTTCTAATTCTGACTATTTTGAAAAGGTTAATTTATAGAATAAACACTTTTATGAAACATTCTTTCCATGGTTTCCCGGCTCCGAATATTTTAAATGGATTATTACAACAGCCAAAGACAAACAGTTGACAGTGATCACAAAAGGCGAAACAAAGGGAAACCATTGTTCAGTCAGAGTGTCAGCTGTCAGTATAGTATGTATGCATGCAAGGAGCTCCTTTCTTTCTGTAGATGGCATTCACTTATCCATACTAGATCATAAATAATAAATTAAATAATAATAATTTTGAGATCCCCACAAACCTTTGTAACGGTGGCAGAGGGGATATCCTCGAAAACAGGAACAACTGAGCCATTCAATTGGGCGATTTGATCATCTGCAGTGTCAGAATACTTCCGGAGCCTGAATTCATCTACTGTGGCTTGCCAGTCCATACCCAAGCGCTCAAGTTGAAAGCCGCTCATACGAGCTGACTTTGATGGACTCGGAGAGGAAGACAAGTTGAATTCAATCTGGGGGATTTCAAATGCAGGAATCCCCAGTGGGTCTACATTCACTTGCTCTGGCATAATTCCAGCTCCAGCTTCGGTCGAAATTGACCAGACTTTTGTAATGCAGAATGGAAGCCTACCATTGTCATTCTCTTTCAGATCTGGCTGACTCACGGAGTTGTCGACGTTATTCTGCGAGGCATAGCTACCTTGGACTGGAGATGAGGGGTCAGTAGTGACAGTATTTCCGGATGGATTCTCCTGCTGCTTCGGTTGTTTCCTGCCCATTCGTCGTAACTCAGCCAAACTGTAGGTAATACCTGAGCTGGTAGACTGGACGGTAGGGACCGGGGCAACTGACACTGTTAAAGGAACTGAGATTGAATGCGGGAGGGTAAACACCGAAAGTGGGTCTTGATCCTGGCTGCCATTATTTGGATTCTGAACCCAAACTACTTTAAAACTGCTGAGGTCAGAAGAGTGATTCATTTTGTAATACGGCTACAAAAAATCACTAATTTTTCACAAAACCATAAAATAAATCCAAAAAAGCAATTCCCAATTTAAAAAATAACAACTGAGGTAACCAAAAACTCAACAAAAGAGGTGAATCCTATGCAGGAACAAGACCACTAAAACAAAAAGCTCATTGCCCTGTTCTAAGTTTGCAATTTAAAAAATGTCCACCGTCTCCGTGACTATCTTCCTTTCAACTGCTCTCTTTCTTTCTGTTTTTATTTCGTCGACGTCGACAGCGACAAGAATCCGACGGCTGAAGAGGATCGAATATTCCCATTGTTATTTGCTGACTCGTAGGCAATAGGTATGTCAAGTCCGGCCCCCGCCCCGGTCGCGACGTTATGTCCAGCTATAGTTTTTGCACCGCAATTTCTATAGACTATAGTCAGACTAAATGCAGACATGCAGGAAGCCCGTCATATAAAGAAAAACCTCTTCCTATACCTGCGAATCCGTATATTGTGGGTGGTGGAACTACCGACCCGCGAGACCGGATTTGACATGCATATGACACAGTGAGTCTACTGAAGACCCACTTGCTCAAGTCACCAACGAGGGATGGGCTTGCATTCCCTTAAAACGTTGTACATCTCCAAATTGGCGACTGACGATCTGGTTCCTGAAGTACACGGATCACGGATCCGCAGCTTGTGAGGGTCGCACGTGGTTCCAACGGTTAACGCCAGGGCCATGAAGGAAAAACCATTGAACAAAAGCAACAAATATTCCATCGCTATTTCAAAGGGAGGCCGGTGCCGGTCTGCCGGTGTTTGGCAAAATACTACCCTATTTATTATATTTATACCAAGCGTTATACAAATACGAATTTTTTGAGGCCCTTTTGTTTTAATCACTAATATTCTGCTGTTTTCTGTAGTAGTATGTAGTATTGTCAAGAAGTGAAGAGTTTTTTGGCAAAAAGGGAAAAGTCTTTTTTCGAAAATGAGATTGAGATTCCGTATATTTTTTTGGAACTTACCACTATAGTGGGTTAGACCACATGAAATGTTCGAGGGCAAAGGTCACCCGTACTAACTTAAAAGCAAAATGGTCAAAGTCCCTCGTTTGGCTAAATATTAAATACCGAATTTGGGTAAGTGATGCACTTTGTGTTTGCTGGTTATTGTGATATTCCATTAAAAATATTGAATCACAATTACAATATTACACTCACGCATCGCATCCTACCAACATAATATGCAAAGTATTAGGCTACGAAGCTACATTGTTGCTTTTATAAGCCAAATAAAGTAACATTATTAATAAAAAGTAAAATATTAGTATAATATTATTATTGCTTTTTTAAATCGGCAATTCGACATTATAAAATTACTTAAAAGTTAAAATAATCGTTCGGCTGTAGAAAGAAGACAGACAGAATCGACAAAGGCAGTTGATTTAAACCATTGAAATAGTGGATGGTATTTTTTGTGAGAATTGGCGCGGAGATTAAACTCAACTGCTCAACTTTATTTCGAGTCAGTCGTGTGTGTATTGTGTGTGTGCTTCTTGGTCCTTTTGTCCTGCCGAGGCCAAAGTGTTGTTTTTATTTCTGGTGTCTTATTTTTTTGGTGCAATACTTTCAAATAAAATTAATATTATTTTTTGTGTGAATTAATTCCAGTTTTTCAAAGTAAAACTCATATTCAGTATGGCCAGTTCCAGTGCGGAAGTAAATATTAATTTGGGAAATGAATCGGAAATATTAGAGCAACCTGTAGAACTCCCTCTGATGTCCGGCTTAGATTGTATTGTTTGTGGTAAAGGTCAACCAGCTTATAAATGTCCAACGTGTTATGCTAAATAGTAAGTTGGTAAATTAGTACTTGTAACATTTTTATTGTTCACTCATTCAAGTGTTGGTTCCGTAAACAAACTTTTTGTTTTTACCTACTTTACAGAATTACGCATGTTCGTAGTATGTATTGTTTAGGTACCAATACAAATATATCTGTCGAGTTCGTGATAACAATATAATATTCACAATTGCAAAGACGATAATCTATAAATCTATCTATGATGTAAAAAATATTCATAATATTTATCTCTTGTGTGATTAGTGGATAGGTTTTCACCAAAATTGTTAATATGTATGTATTTTATTTTCCAGTTGCTCGGTTAATTGTTGCAAAACTCATAAACTGGATGGAAAGTGTGAAGCCCCCAAATCGAACCAGCAGTCAGAGGAAAATTCAGAAATAAGTACAAAAGAAACTACGAGAAACTACTACTATCCGACCAAGGACACAGTGCCAGTTAAGAAATTAGAAATGTTGTCTCAAAATGGTAAATATTGAATGTTATTTTTAAATAATGGTAGTAATTGAACAGGAATTGGAATAGTGAAAATTGTGTAAGGAATTTTTTTATTGCATGTATAAAATTTTACATCATGGTGTTTACTCCTGAGGTATTTAGAATAGAACTATGTGAAGGCATTTGTGGGAAGACGGGATGTTGTTTTTTTAATGTGTTTAATATCCGATGTGATTATTTTAAATAAGATCTGTCCCACAGCCGCATGAATGGTAATCAGTAAATTGTTGATTAACTTATTGCATTTGCTTAATAGATAACTTGGTGCAGCTGAAAAAATTCTTCGAGAATCCAACAATTAGATCGAGTATACTTAAGTTGGACACGTGCGCAGATCCTATTTCGGAGTTCATGGATGTGATGGAAAATGAGGATTTTGTCCAGTTCTCTGCATTTATAACAAATGAATTAAACAAGGATGAAGTGAAGACTGTTCGAAGGGATTTAGAATGATACAAATTAAATTATGTACGTTAAAGATATTTAGATTTCTTGAAACTGTAAACTAATTAATTAAAGAATTTGTATCTGAAGTGTAAAACTGTTGTATAACTATGTAATTTAAATATAATTTGTAACAAATGTAAACTATTCTTTCGTATAAAGCTTGAGCTTGAAAGTTGATATATTATTTTCGTTTTAATAACATTTATATGCATTTATGCAAGTTTTAATTCGATGATTACCTACCGATACGTACTATTTTTTCAAACTTGAAATTTGCTTCTTCCAAATCTTGGTCTTCGTAGGTTCATTGAGGGCACAAGCAACGCAGTGAAAATCCATAATTTATTCTAAATAAGTTATAATGACAACAATAACATTGTTTGTAACATAACTTAAAAATTATTTTCGGAATATTGTAAGCACTAAAACATTTTATAAACATAGGGAAAGCATTAAATATAACCGTAATTATTTTAAATAAAAAATCAATTCATAAATAGAGTGCTTAAACGCACACTGAGTTTGAGACAGTTTTCAAGTGGCTATGACGTTTCATTCTTGTGCAGCTTCAAACGTTCGCGTTCAGTTAATCAAAGTCAAAAATATTACTCTGCTCAAGACTAGGATAGTCATTTAATGAAAAACATTTTAGTGACTCGTAGTACTTGAGTAAAATGCTTTACAAGAATGAAAAGCCATTATTTTAATAAAATTTTATTTACTTATTTTTGTTTTGAAAAATATGTATATAGTAAATTGTTTGCTGTGTTCTTGCTTAAAAATGATGCTACCTACGAAAGGTGAAGAAGAACAGGAGAAGGAGGTACATCTTTTCAGAATTGAATAATCGATTTCCTGATTTGCATTTAAAAAGATCTGAACCCCTAAGTTACTCTTTTGTGGTGTCGTGTTCAACTATATCCTCATCGTTGTTGTCGTCAAGTAGGAGCTCGTCTGGGCTACTCAAGTATTTCTCAACATTATCTAGGATATGCACAAATCGTTCATGTTTCTTCAGATAACTGTGCAGATTACTACTCACGAAGGGACGAGCGTTTACATTTGAGCCTGAACCAAATTTATTTTGTGCTTGAGAAAGACTAGTAGGGATTTGTGGTGGTACATCGATTTGCTCCCCTTGTTCATCCACAATTTTTTCCGAAGATGTACCATGAATCAGTTTATTTATTTGCTCATCCTGAATTTTCTTTTTTGAGTTGATATCACTACTGAGCCGATTCCCTGTTTTATCATGAACAGTTGAAGGTAGGAGTCGTCTCAAAGTTTCATCCATTATTTCACAGCCAATGCGTTGACGCAACTGCTTTAGTATGTCTCTGTACAGACTGCATTTCTGCAAGGAGAAAATAATAAGAAGAAGATAAAAAAAATAATAAGAAAGCGGACGGTTCATGAATTTCTTTTTATTTTATCTGTCATCTGAGTGTGGAAATAGTGGAGGAAAGTTCCATAAAGTTTACCTTTCTGTACCGATCAATTTCTTCAATGGCCAACTTTTTCTGTTCAACTTGAAATTGCTCCAGTTGTGTAACTCGCTCTCTTAACCTTTTCTTCTGCAATTCAAACTGACGACTCCAAAAGATGACTCTTTTCAAAAGTTCCTTCATGTGGATTTTCGTGTCGATGGCATACGTATGGGCCATATCACTGTCTTCATCAATGGAATTGATAATATTATCACAGAGAACGACGTAAGGTAGTGTTCGGAGTTCACATATCTGAGAGTCACCGGGTGGAATGGATAACACCTGATAGATGTGAGTAATGAATCGTGACGCGGTAACACGTTGACGTCTTGCTTCCTCTGTCAATTCCCGGATTACTTTGCTCGCCCTCAGTAATGACTCTTCCAGGTTGGCCTTCTCCTCCGTCGACTTTTTTAGTCGGTCTTCTAATAACTGTGTGTGTGTACAAACAAGCAGTTCACATACATGTATATAAGTACATATAATCTCCCCTTTGATTTAACACAGAGAAGGAGCTACAGGCCAACTCATTAGGGTTCATTAGATTAGAATCGAACATCTTGAGAGAATCAAAGAGTGAGAGAGCCGAGCGTACAGTAAATTATCAAATGAAAGTGAATTCTAAGAGTTGAGACTTTATTAAGTGTAAACATTGCAGTCCTTCATTCCCCACCACTACAGATACCACACCATCCTGGGATTTCGGGCTGCTCAACTCTTTGACGTGCAGAAGAACCCGTCCTTGGCCTGCCTGGCAGGGCATGGATTCGTTCGTTCGTTCGTGGTTTTAACTGGTTTTGATGGTTTGGCATGGTAGGGAAGTAGGTAGCACACACGAGGCAGAGGTTTAATCCCCAATTTACGCCACGTAGATACTCTGGAGACAATACTTCCAGGAACGTAAACTAATCCTTCGTGCATACTACATCCATGCAGAGCTCCAAGCTAAAATACATACCTGCAAAGTTTGCTCCGTCTCTTGAGCAACTTGAGACGCAAAGTCTTGAACTTGCTTTGAGACTTCTTCATTCCTTTCTACTCGCTCATTCACAAACTTGTCCAAGTCTTCAATGTACGCCTGTTGAATCTGGAGATGTTGAATTGCTTCTGCATGATTTTTTTATATTCTCATCGTCATCTATCATTAATTAGCATGAGCATCTCCGAGATACACAGATAAGATTAGGTGTAAAAAAAATTTGAATGCGTTTAAGAACAGTAAAAAAACAATCATTTACCATCTTGTTGTGTTTGAAAATCGATTCTCTCCTTCTCAACGAAGTTCTCCGTCCCTGACAAAGCTTTCCGAAGTGTAGTGATTTCTTGAGTGCTCTCTTGGATTATATTTAATATCTTCTGCTGAAGCTCTGCATTCTTATGGCTCATCTCCTCGATTTCCTCCTGTAAAAAGAGCACTCGGCCCTCTGCAGCGTGTAATTTATTCTCCAACTCAGCATGAGATAGAATATCACAGGGCTTCTGGAAATTTTCAATTTAACCTTGTAAACTTCAAAAGAATGTCCGGGAATATTAACGATTTGAGCTAAAAAGCCTTTTGTTCCAGGCTCTGTGCAGCACCCCGCCATTTTCCATGGCACTGCATTGGATTGTTCGGAGAGTAATTATATGTACATATGTCTAATGTATCTCCGTGTGTACTCAAAATAATAATAGATTTGGAGGGAATCAAATTAAAATTCATAAAAGGAGCTCCTCAGATTAAAGTATCTACAGCTTAGAATAATAGGGGAGTCAAAAGAGTGGGTGGGAAGCGCTATACACACGAATGGCGACCGGTGAATCAGAATGAGTGTGTAAATCTAATATTCCCAGTCCCATACATGATAGGTACATGCTAAACCCCCGTACACACATCCAAACTACTGTCTACCTAAGCGTACAAGTCAAAAGATTGAAAGCTTATAAAGTTTGAAAAACATGAAAATAGTTTAGGAGTGAAAGAAAGGAAAACAAGGAAACTAGGAAATCCGAAATGAACAAATATATAGGGCAAATGTAATTTTGTCTGGAAAATAAATTCTAGAAATAACAAAGAAAAATAGAAAGGAATCAAGACCCAGATTCCGATGCTCCCATCTCGCCAGATTCCTTTCCCTTAGCTTTGCTTTCCTTCACTTTCCTTTTTCTTCTCTGGCAGTGCAGGCAGGAGTTCGTTTTCATCTTTCTCGTCTCTCGACTCCCAGTATTTTCACTTTCAGGCTTCTTCATAGTCTGCTTCCAGGTGTTTTTGTTTGTGTGCAGATCCATAAGTGTATTCAGTGTGAGGGATGTGTGTTGGAGTGTGTATGTAGGTATGTAGTCTGTAGGAGGTGATGGTATGCATGGATTGTGTAGCTGATATTGATGTTCCTAATATTCTAAGCTACATAATAGATATAAAGGGAGTACAATGAAAAATGGCGAGTCTTATCGAAGATTTAAACTTGCCTCAAGAGAAGAACTCATGGAATGCTCATCAATCTGCCGTTGAAGAGTTTCACAAAGAATCGTCTTTTCCCGGAGTTTCACGTTCGTCTCTGCCAATTGCTCACGAATCGCCTGTCACATCAAATTATATAATGTTTCCTACTATCAATTCTACCATTTCTTTTTTTTTCCTCTTCCTATATCCCTGGGCTTAGACAACCGTTTAGGATTCATTCAAATGAATGAATTATGACTAAACTATTTTTCATCTTGTCCTTATCTCAACTCAGTCTGCTTAGTCACATTCACAAAATTCACATGATTTTATATTCCACGAGCTTAGACATTATATATATATTAAATGTGAAGCTAGGCTACGGCCACTACAGTCAACAGCACAACTCATACTAGGGATATATTTCAGCATCATTTTATACAACCTATAGCTATGAATAAAGCTTTGGCTTTACTATAACTATAGGTTCGTTTCGTTCGTGGGCCTATATAATTTGTAGAAGACAATCTAATAACTTCCTTGTCTACTTTTTTTTCTATCTTAGCAAATTTTTTTCATTCCATCTTCTCACTGTGACACACTCATTCATCATAATTTGCAAGGATACTGAGGCCCTATACGTCTACGGTCGGCACAGCCCACAGAGATAGCATAGTTTAAGAATGGAAAACGATTTCATGCTACAAATAATATATAGCGACGATCAAAACTATCAACTATGAGACCTAGATAAAGATAAAGTGGGGAGATCTGGTCGGGGCTGGATTGACTGAGTGACTGAGTCAGTGACTACAACAAACCTTAATTTCCGTTTGCAAAACAAGTCGATCCCGGATCATATTATCCAGTCTAAATCGGAGCTTTTCTAATTTGATATCTTGCTCCACTCGGATCATTTCCAGCTCACGGTTCGCCTCCTGAACCTACACACATACAAGCAAGGTTTACAGGGAAGTAATAGTCGTTATTTCAAAACATTTTCGGGAACAAAAACTTTGATAAGTGTGTCTTACAAAAACTTGTTTCGATAGATCGAATTATAGGTATGTATATTATATACCCACACCACAGTAGCAATAGACGTAGTTTTACACATTTGTTTAGCAACAACTTAACCTCTTCGGAAATGGGAAACCACGGAAAGAATGCTTTAAAAAGTGTTTATTCTACAAATTAACTTTTTCAAAAGGATAAAAACTAGTGATTCACGTTTTCAAACATGTCAAAACTATAGAAATTAACATTTTTAGGTGTAAAACAAGGTTTTGCCATTTTAAAAGGGTCAAAACTAGTAATTTACGTTTTTAAACGGGTCAAACAATAGTTATTAACATTTTCAGAAGGTGCAAAACAAGATATTGGCATTTTCAAAAAGATAAAAACTAGAAATGAACATTTTTCAAAAAGGCCATAACTAGAAGTACCAACATATAATACTTTCAAAAAGGTAAAAACTGAAGATTAGCATATTCGAAAAGGTCAACCCAAGAAAGTTAAGTTGAAAAGGTGTAAAACTAGATATCTAACAACCGTTTCAAAAAGGTTAAATCAGCTCACCTTTTCCGTCAAGACCTCATCGTTACTCATGAGCAAGACGTCAGTGCCATACTTGTACTGTTGGAATTCATCAAGGAGATTCAAGTAAAGTTCCTTCCATCGTGTGCATTGTCTTAAGATTTCATTCTGGGGCACGGTAGTAATCCCAGGAATTAATTCTTCTACCTTGTTCTCCACCTGCACAAAATAGCAAAGTCGTCCATTCAAATTCAAATCCCTTCCCAAACAATAAGTCTTTATTTATTTATATAATATTACTATACAGTCTCCCAGTCTCCCCTAAACTTATCAATTAAACAGGACATTATGGCATTATTGGAAACTTTGAGAGGTTTAAACATATTTAAAATAAAGTAAAAGTAAATAAATCTGACAACTTTCAATTGTCTCATAGGACCAAGGACCCAGACGAAAATGAAATTGGAAATGAAAAGGAAGTTTGGTGGGTTGAGGGAAAAAAACAAGCTGGTCAGACCGTAGGCTGTAGAGAGAGAGCTTCTCAAGGATATGGTTGTTGGTTTTTTCTTTTTCTTAAACATGGGTAAGCTTAGGCATTAGATAGTTGCAAGTTTTAAGATTCTCTTCAGTGAGAGAGCGAGAAAGAGAGAGAGAGAGAGAGCTTGGGCAAAAGTTTATATATAGATATGTGGGTCGAAATTTATGCGTGATCACGAAAATTCCTTGGAGGCTAGTACATTTAACAATGATAGCCCCGCCATGTACGATGCTCCATGAAAAGTGCACGTTCCAGATCCAGATTTCAGATAGAAATAAATTGCCAAATGGCCAAAATGTAATAGCCCCTACTGCATTAATAATAAAGTAGAGGTTGCCGCGCCATAATAAATAATGTCTTGTACATAATGCCTTAGTTTAGATGAAGAGGAAAGGAAAAAGCTTATTTGTTGGGGAATTACAATGATCTTGTTGGAGGAGATGATGCAAACGGAGAGTGTTCACACCTTCTCCCATCTAAATTCATGGTTACACCAAACAAAATATATCCCATTTCACTCCCACTCTCGGAAATGCCTCTCAAAACCGGAATAGACGCACACACACGCCGTGTACACACACACACACGATGTGTGCCGGGGAATAGATAGTAGAACATCACTGGACAAGTGCCCAGAACCACCAAAAATAAACCACCTGCCTGAATGTGGAGCAATTTCCAGCCAACTGCACCCGAGGATCAAAGGCTTATGAATTATGGAGTAGGATTTCAATTGTATATATTTTTGCGACATGAGACTCACGACGAGGACGGTGAAGCCACCACAAATATGGCAGACGGTAAAAGTTGCCTAAATAAAGTACGCACTCACCAAAGTGGAACACATTGTGACATGCGGTAACTGATTCTTTAAAGGAGATTTCACACCACCAGGAAATACTACTGACGGGATCTCCAGGCTCCCCGGCTCAGAATTCATAATATTATCAGTCAGGTCAGAGCTGTGTCGGAGGGCCTCCTCCATCTCCTCCTTTCTGTCCGTCCTTCCGGTTGCCTCAATCGTCATATGGCTCATTTCCGTCTGCAACCTACCAAAGTAATTGTCGACAAATGAGCACCATAATAATTATTATTCCCTTTTTAGTTCCATTTCGGTCACGAGTCACACACCAAAATAGTGTAGTATTTATAGAACTGAACAAATTGACAAAAATTCTAACGCACTCACACTCACAACTAAATTACTAAAAGACGGGAAACAAAAACTAACTTTTCGTAAAGGCCGCGAAGTTTCTCATAGTTGAGCCGATGCTGCTCCGACTTGAGCCTTTCGTTTATGAGGCTTTCGGACAATTGTTGATTAGACAGCAGAACACCCCCGGAATTCATGACGTTCTCTTCACTCATCATCATGTCGCACCCATGTAGCCACCACGTTTTTGAATTTAACTTGAGCAATAATTTTGAAATTTCAACTGTACAAATTACATAGAACAAGCATATTTCAATAATTCACCAATTCAATATTAATGGGAATACGTATAGTCGTTTCTCAGTTTGGAATTTTACAAGGTTACATGTCGTAAAATTTGGAAATAACGAGGCAGGACTGTTAATTTGAATTTAAACCTGAACATTTCAATTTGGACTATTTTGGGATTGAGATTTTGCGTTTTGGGATGGCTGACGGTGATGGTTTGTGTTATTTGTGTATGGAGTGGAGGAACTGTATTCCGTTGGAACGGAAACGGAAACGGAGAGCGTTTTTTTTGTTGGAGCGAATGAGGCAATGCAAAATGCGGATGTGGAGCGAGGTAGGAAGAAGAATCGGCGAAATTGGAGTAACTATTGAACGGAAGATTTATTTTGCAACACACAGTCCACGGAGAACGAGGAGAGGGACGAACGGAGTTTCACTCACGGAATTTTGAAAAACAAAATTTTTGTGAAATTTGCATTTTACTCGCAAAAAATAAAAAGAAGAGAAGAAAAAAAAGTTGCCTCGATAATATTTTACGTGACCTAAAAAAAAATGTTTGTTGTCTGCCCCTTCGTCTACTTATTATACTGGAAGCAAACGGGAAACGGATGGATGTATTGATCACTTGTGTCGATATAGCAACAAGCCTCATAACATTTGACATAACATAACGTGGTTCCCCTTCTGCGTGCACCGGACTGCACCGTATCTCTCGACTGCACTGATGATGATGATGATGGTGATAAGAAGAATCAGGCCAGCGTTTTTGGACTCTGCTGTAACTGTAACATAAACTATAGCCGTAAAATATATTTCAAGCCATTTCCATTTCCATTCCGAATCCGACGAGACGACTGAATTTCAAGTCATTCCACCATCCCTTCTGTTGTTCGTCTGTGACCATAACAACCCAAGAGGCAAAACGGCAACCAAGTCTACAATCCTACCTACTTACGTATGTCGGTCGCCCCTAACCAACTTTTAAATTGGTGGTAGTTACTAGTTACTGTTGCTATTGGTTATACTGTGGTAGTGGCACTGCAATTGACAGGTTGGTTGCTACAGGGCTGGATGCTGTTGGTCTTTTTGGTCATTGACCACGTGGGCTCACTAGTCAGTATTGCATATTGCATCTCTGTCTCTGTATTCTGTATGATTTGGTATTGACTGGTGTTGGTTGGTGTTTCTGTTTTGTTTTGTAATTCCTAATGCGTTTTTATTATCAGACCAAAATTAAATACTTAATATACGAGTAAGATATAAATATTTTGTTTCACCATTTCACATTATGACAATAGATACTGCGAGGGCATAATTATACCTGTAGTAATTATTATTTCCTCATGCTGGTGAAATAATGCGATAATTTCTGTGCAGATCTCATTAAGAATTTCAGCGCTCAGTCAAATGATAGGGCTCTGTAGTCTACATTAGATAGACCTATGCATATACAGAAGTATTTACTATACCTATGTGTAATAGCACTACGCAATAATTACTTAATAATACCGGATCCATTGTAATTTGCAAGGCTCCATAATAATACTCAAACGAGACTGGGCGACTGGGCCCACTGTGCAAAATTCCAACTTGAGCTCTATACTATTAATATAATCTGCTTAGAGTCGTTTACATACACGAAACATGAAATCTGGGCAAATATACTAATGCATATACTGATGCTGATAGCAATACTATTAAACCAGGCCAGATTCAGAATACAGACTCTTGTCTCCTGCTGCGGCTGTGTATGTGGTTTTGGGTTGAGTATTACATACATGCATGTAGCCAAGCATTATATTATAGGACTTTTAGGGAAGGTAAAGAGTAAACGTCCGTGTTGAGGGAGATGAGGGACGAGAGAAACAATCATTTGTGTGCACATTCTATTTCCATGTTTAAGTCGTCTTCATTAACAAAATATAGCCTTTACTCAAGAAATTTGACTATGAATAAATTATGATGAGGAGACCCACAAGGAGCATTTCCAAAGTAATTCCCAACAAGTTCCAACTCGAAAGCAAAGCTAAAGCGAGAGAGACAGAGTCTCTCAGAACACGACACACGACAGACAACAACAACAACAACCACAATAACAACCCAGCACAGATTTACATGGATGCGGACATGGACCTTCAAGCCTTGTTTTCCAAACAACCGTCACAACATGACAAATAACCATTCTTATCCACATGAATTACTGACACACTCCTCTTCTACAGATTCTACACTCTATGCACCAGCTACTAAGAGAGCACCAGCAAAGCAAAGGAGACAAGAGAAGATCCAACAAAACTCTCATCGACCTGTCGCCTTCTAATACTATGTAAATAGCTACTTTAGACTTTAATGGTTACTAGGTTACCTATATAGCGTCTGCCTGCACTAGCTCCGTTTGTCTCCTGGTTTCCTAGTAAACTACCTCTGTATACGTAGACTAATTGCACGTAGGAGTTGAATTACCCAAATGCTTGACAGGGTGTCTGGTGATCTTGGCGGAGAGGAGCTGTCTCATGGAATATTTAGGGAGAAGGTGGGTAGACCCGTAAAATACTTAGGAGGGCCTCCTTATAACAATAATAATTAGAGTAGTAGGTAGTTTGCAAAATCCATCCTAATGACGCAATTCTACTTTTCACGGCATAACAAAGGGACTCTTATTTGTAGCTCTCCCTTCCGTGTGCAGTTGGATGGAGATGGAGTGAGAGTTGAGTGCAGATGAAATCGTAATTGTATACTCTTCTTGTATCTCCAGCACACACACACACACACACACACACACACAATCTACAGTCTACAGTCTCCCAGTCCCATTCCCCGGATTTTCAAGTCCAGAACCCCAGACTGGAACACTGTTCAAAGTTGAAATGGCTCCGAGTTCCCGGAAGGGAAAAAAAGCATCCGAGTACAAACCTTTGATTTTCCAAATTGCACTGACTGTCCTCATAATTTTCCCTTAGAGCAAACAATTCGGTCCAAATACCAAATTAGTATGCACACATGCCTATAATCGTAATCCCCTTCCCTTTTGGAATCCCAATGAAATGCTCTGCATAATACAATGGAAAGCTGTAAAAGTTTTAGGTCACGGATGAGTCTCCATGAAACTGTGTGAATTAGGAGTGACAGGCGAGTGCCCGGCTACCGTTCTTACGGGGATAAATTCTCTCTCTCTCTCCCACTCTCTCTTTTTTTTTATACTTTTTACATACTCATGTCTCGTCGTCTGCTTGCCTGCCTCCCCCGGCCTCACCCACAGAGGAGAAGTACAGATAACATTTTACCCGGTGTCCGTATACGTGTAGGTAGGACTGCTCTACGTGATAATTATGTGCAGTCAAAAGTAAAACTGTATTGAGCCATGGAAAGTGGTTGTAGATGTACGTGGGGAGGGGATACATGGACACAGGCATCACAGGGTGAAAGACTGTGTGAACAGAGAGCACTGCTACTGACTGCATGGGACTCCTTCCTGGTACATATACTACACTACTGGCTGAGAATGGAAAGTAAACTAAAGTGAAATATGGTGCGAATTGTATAATGAAAATGAAACAAAGGAATTAATCCGGGAATATCTTCATCTTCCAAGAAGAAGGAGAGTATTTTTGGTTGAAATAATGAATCATTATTTATATTCATGGTTCTAATCGGCTTTAAGACCTTGCTCGCTCTCTCTCTCTCTCTCCTCTCTCTCTCCCGACCGGCTCTCGTCCTCTTTAAGACTCTGCAATCCAGCGCGAGCTGGTAAATTATCTAAGCAGACTTTTATGACAGCTTTTATTCCGACCTATTACCAAGCATATATATGTTCGCTGCATTTATACGGGGAGCTATGGTGCCCATCATGCATACCAGTTACATATTATGTTGCCAGGCTCCACACAGCGGCCCTTATTACTGCTATGGGGACATGGACTGAGAGACAATAGACTGGCAGTCTATAACACTATACATAGTATATCGTGGGTGAAGAAGCATTGTGGCGTAAGACCAATCTTTGCTTAAAATCATTTTGACGCAAGTCCAACCTCTTCTTTTAGTGCCATTTTGACGTAACTTCTAACAATCAACGTCGTAGCAAAAGTGTAAATGCCAATTTTTTGAAACTTTGAAAGAGTAAATACTAGTTTTTGACTTTTTAAAAGTGTAAATGCCAGTTTTTGACACTTTAGAAAAGTGTAAATTCCAGTTTTTGACACTTTTGAAAAGTGTGAATATCAGTTTTTGACACTTTTAAAAAGTGGAAACAACAGTTTTTGATACTTTTGAAAAGTGTGAACAACAGTTTTTGACACTTTTAAAAAGTGTAAATACCAGTTTTTGACATTTTTAAAAAGTGGAAACAACAGTTTTTGCCACTTTTGAAAAGTGTAAACAACAGTTTTTGACACTTTTGGAATATCAGTTTTTGACACTTTTAAAAAGTGGAAACAAAAGTTTTTGACACTTTTGAAAAGTGTAAATAACAGTTTTTGACATTTTTAAAAAGTGGAAACAACAGTTTTTGACACTGTTAAAAAGTGCAAATAGAAGTTTCACAACTTTACAAAAGTGCAAATAGAAGTTTCACAACTTTATGAAAGTGTAAATAGCAGTTTTACAATTTTAGAAGAGTCTGAAAGGGATATTTACACTTCTCTAAACCCATAGGTAAAAAGTAGGTTGTTGGGACTCACGTCAAAATGGCATTAAGGAGACGTGTTGGGCTTGTGTTAGAATTCGTTTAAGTAAATACTGGACTTCCTCCACAATTCTTCTTCACCCGCGATACATCCGTATGCCAATGTGTTACCCTTTTACCTTTTGGCTGGTTTTTGGGTTTGAGTCTCGGTTTGCTTGGAGGGGATATCTATATGACAATGTCCTCCGGTCCTCTTCCTCCCACCACTGCACTGTCGTCTCTCTCTCTCTCTCTCTCCTTCGACTTGTCTCCTGCGGACCAGAGCATCGAGCTGTATAGGGACACGGGAAAGGAAATGGTGCACATTTTAATGGTCTCATAACAGACAATTAGTTAAGACCTCGACAAGAGTGGAAGAATTCCAGTTATTTTATAGCACTGCAACAATAAATGTATCCCGAATCGACCTTTTATTCTCATTAGGAAAACAGAGCACGATGGGGGCTCGTTGAGACTCTCCAAGGCCCACCAAAGTATCATCTCATCTCTCTCGCCCAGCTTCCTTGAACCAGTCAGTGCAGAAGGCCTCCCCTCCCTCCATACCTCCGGTCCTCCAGCCTCTTCACAGCCTCTTCACTCCCAACATACGTTTCACTTGACTCCAACAAGAAGACGAGACGCCACCACTAACAGCATCCAGCCAGTCAGCCAGCCCGCGCTCTCTGAGACCCAACCATTTGGCATTGACTTTTTAAGACAAGATGGGTGGACGGACGGAGAGCATCTCGCCGATACGGTACGATTGGAAAGAGTGAGTCGATTCAATACAGATGGAGAATTACCCACCGAAAGATGGACAGGGCATTATATTGCCTCATGCTCATTCCAGTTCCAAGTTCCAGTTCCAGTGCTACGTGTGTATGTTTGTGTAGATTTCAGAGACACCCTGCCAGTTGCCGGTTGGAGTGTGGCTGCGAGGCCATAGTTGTAGAGACTGGATGTGCCACCATCATATCAGATCCGTGACGATCCCAGAAGACCACCACAAGAGAGTAATTAACTTTGTAGAATCCTTAGCTGTGGAATAAACAAGTCTTTTCCGTTCTTCACTCAATACTCCTCACCAAAGCAAAGCTCATCAATGCCATGTCCACGTTCCCTCGTCCAACGATAGGAATGGAATGGACTGGCCGAGGAGGAATGAAAGGCGGCGGTAGCAGCATAGCAGCAGACAGACAGACGGACGTGGTCATGTTCACGTCCATTCCATTTCAAGTGGAGGGAAAATGCTGAAAATGCGGGAAATTCCGTTGAAAAGACGGATGCGAGGAAGTGTGGCCAGAGGAGGGAGAATGGAGGAAATCTGAGGAGCAAACAAACTGTCTCATATTATTTGATCATTTCTCGCTTCAATTATAGCGTCAATCAATGATCCACCTCTTTGAATGTAGATTTACCCGCCCACCAACAGCCATCAGCCCGACAGACCGACAGACAGACCTCCTGATTTATATATGAACAAATAACACACACTCTCACACCCCAACCTCCTCCACACATCCTACACACATGGAGCCCCACGAAAAAAGAAAACCAATTATCGTCCGAAAGCAGCGGAGAAAGAGAAACTTTGAGACCCACCAAAAGTACTCTGTGCGTCCGTCCATACCTACAAACAATACTTATCTCCATGAGCTCACGTCCCACATCTTCCATAATGCAATGAACCATGAACATTCCACAATCCTATAGGTATCCGGTCTATATACTCCGTGAAGCTATGTTGCGCCTATCCTCTATCAGTATACTTGGCGGAGTTCTCAAAACAGCCAAAAAGCAAAGGAATAGGGGATGAGTAGGGAAACAACAGCAGGCAGCCACTTTTCCACCAAGTTCCAAGTATTTTTGGAATCTCTCTCTCTCTCTCTCTCTCTCTCTTGATTATCCTATCGAGTTAGTAGTCTTAGTTAGTTATGCTCAGCGAAATATGGAATGATGAGTTGAATACAGGGATACAGATTTTCTGCTTATCTGTCCGCAACTTTTCTAGAGTTCAACTTCAACTTGTGCCCACTTTTACTCTCTGGCTTTCTCTATCTCTTTCTCTCTCTCTCTCTCTCTCTCTCTCTTTCTTTCTCCCTCAACTTTCAAACTTAAACTACAAAGATATTATGCAAAAACCGTAATTAATATTTTGCAACTTGAGCAACAACTTTGTTGGTTCTCTTCCAGACTTTAATTAATATGAGAAAAGAAAACGAATCTATCTTTATACATGAATCTAGAGAGACGGAAGAGCCTTCCATGCCTCTCCATATTGCACGCCATTCTATAAATATAATGGCACAATACCCTCTCCGCATTCTAGACCTTATCTACACTATGAGTCTAGTATTTCATCAAATCCAATTTCCATGCATATATAATTATGATATATAGCCCTCTCTACTAATGAATAAATTACGTATTTACTTATTTACAATTTTCATATACATTTTATTTCTACAGTACCATATTAGCCACCTCACCCTCTGGCCTCTGTCGTATTGTTGTATTCATATTTTTAATTCGATTATAAAAGTACTATTGCTGGAAATAATTATACTTTGCCGCCAACCCTCCGGGTTCTTAGCATAGTCCAACATTCGATAGTTACTACTGCTAAATTACTGAGTATCAAACCATTATAAAACCAGCAGGTACAAATTTAACCTTGTTTGTATGGGCCAAGGTCAAGTCAATGTGATGAGATACATGATTTTTAATTATAGGCATAGGTATACTCTTCTGCAGAAACGAAACTTTTACATCATGTTATCTTTTAAAATTAAAATTATCCCTATAAAATGAATTCATGTACAAAGTCTGCAGAATTTTTGGTGCATTATCAATATAAATGTGTACAAGCCGTTGAATGAATGGCAGGACAGTACGGCACGCTGTCTGCTTTGATTGTGTAAGCCCTCTAAGCGACTGTGTAACCTCCTGATTAAATATTGATGGGTTGCACAATGATAAAATGAAATGCCGCTTGTGTTGAACAAATGTTACCAAAGAAAATAACGAGTAGGTACTCATACTGGTACTGGTATTATATGGTATTATATGTATATGGTTTCTGCTTAGCACGCAGAAACTGCATGCACTCTCATAGAATATGAGTCAAATTTACCAGATTTCCATTAATTTCTAGAAAACAATATTGGAGATTTTTCCTCGTCATAAAAATGCAACCTTCTCCCCTCCCTTACCTGTCAGTCCTCCTCACGAAGGGAGGAAATTCCAGGAAAAATAAGGGGGAAGAAAAAAAATTGCGCTAAGAAAAAAGAATCCAGTTTTTTTTATGTGGACTCTTGAACGCGGATGTTCAGTGTTTCAGCCTCAGTTGCGGCTCAATGACAAGAAACAGTAGGGGAGGCGAGAAGTTTATCGGTGCGGTGGCATTCTGGCAATTTCCAGAAACGTCTGGACACTTTCAATTATTTGTACAGTACTTAAGCCCCTACCACAATCAGGCAGTGTGCAGTGCAGTTGTCTCCCAGCCCCCACACATACAATCACTGGGTGTACTGTAAAATGATGTTGGTGTGTCTCTGGCAAATGTTGCGCACAAAAAAAACTAAAAAATTCTTGACCGACAACTGAAAGAAACGAAGGCCCTCCATGATTGAAGAGCTCGGGAGGCCCTTTTGAACTTTGTAAAAAAGTTCTTGAGTCCGCCCCTGCTAAATCCAACAGATAATAAAAAGGAGATTCTGATGCAGAAGAATATAGGTATATGTAGGCGTAAAAAAATTAATAAGCATGAAAAGGAGATGAGAATAAGCATTGAAGGAAAAGAAGTTAAAGTTTAATTTAAGGAAATGAAAGCAAATGTGTAAATTATAGTGTTGAATTAAATGATATGGGGTGAAGTTGTGTGTGGAAGGGCGCAGGCTAAAAAGTTTTAAAGCATCATCATCATCGTCCCCCATCTCCTTCCCATACATATACCCACAGATCCACACTCACCACCACACATGGAAATGATATTCCCTAATGAGGTTTAAAATAATCACTTGACTCAAGACAGTCAGTCGTTTGCTAAGAGTGTCCCTTCCATATAGCTATACCTACATATATAGCCACAGCTATAGGTGTAGCTATAGCTATAGGTATAGCATTGTACTTGTGCAAACATGATAAAATATTTGCAAACTTTACCTGTACCTTTTCTCATATGCCCCCGTCCGTAGATTTCCAAGAAGCAGTACATACATATGTATACTTAGTGCCAGTGGTCCCCACTTTAAAATGAGCTTACGTAAGTCTGACTCGTTGCCTCCATCTCACTCCATAACTCCGAGTCTGTGATGCATGCATGGATGCCGTCATTATATTTTTCCCATGGAATCCCTAAAGGTTGAAGGAAGAGCAGAAATAATTTAATAGAGTGCATGTGCTCATAGGTAGGTAGTAGGTAGGCTTGTGCAGGGAGAGATTCAGGATATTTTTATGCAATTATATGTAAAGATTCAGTCATTATTCACGCCCACACGGTCTCCTATACAGTACTATATCGTGGGTAAAGAAGCATTGCGACGTAGGTAAGTCGAATCCCTGCTTGAAGGCATTGGGTTGCGGACTTAAGCCATAACCGTAATATGTAGGTATACATATATAGGCATACACAGGTAGAGGGAAAAGCGCATGCAAAAACAAATTAAATGCTCCGTAATCCCATGCAGTGCTGCTGTGTCTAATAAAAAACTGGAAAAAGCATCTCTCAGAGTGTGAGATAATGATGTATGATATATGATGAGCTGAAGTCTTGAAATGTTGAAATTCAGTGGCAGTGCAGTGCAGCGCAGTGCAGTGCCAGTGCCAGTGCGAGTGGTGAAGAGAAGCGATAAATTGTCGAGTAGAAACCTGGATCTGATCGTGTGCTATGGATGTATAAATTTATGTACTTTTGATTTTTTACAATGGCACACAGAGCAAGCTCAAAAAAGGGTGTCATAATTTGTTGGTTTTTTCTAAAAACATTCTCCATCTTGTAGGATGATGGCTGAATCAAAACAAATTCTATAAATAAAATTGCTAATGGAAACTACCTACACAAGACGTAAATCCATCAGCTCTGCCATTACAGACAGACGCTCGATTCCCAATCTTTATTTATTTTACCTTACTATACATTGCATTGGTACTTTGTGCTGATGTCATTTCCATCGCATCGGCGTGTAGCATTGAAAATTGAAAGTTTGGGATGATGGGAATGAGAGTGCCTACATTTCATTGTTGATTATTATGATTCCATTGAGTTGGACAATCCAAAGCTCGTCTTCCTTTTCTTATCGAGACATCTTCTTATTAACGACATTTCATTGTTCTCCATCTCATTCACTCGGCTGTCGTTGTTGTTGGCATTTGGAAGAATTGTAATGGGAAAATTAAGAGCTTGACAGCTTGGATGGATGCTGGTGCTGATTTCGGTTGCCCTGGGTTAGTTTTACACGTTTACAATTTACATTTGTCTCTATGAGTTTGTGTGCTGTACATATTTTTATCGTAATCGTGGGTGAAGAAGCATTCTGACGTAAGATTCCAAGTCCAGTGTCTGTTTTGTGTCACTTTGACGTCAGACCCAACTTTCAAGTCTCTTTACCTACCTCTTCACAAAAGGTGTAAAACCCACTTTAAAGCCTTCCAAAAAAAAGTTAAACGGTTATTTACATTTAAAAAATGGTAAAATTACTGCCATTTACGCACTTTTCAAAAAATGTGTAAAATGTGGTATTTACACTTTTTGTATATCTCCAAAAAGTTGATTGTTGATTGACTTACACCACAGTGCTTCTTCATTCACGCCACTGGCGTGCATACCTATACAAACAGTGTGCTTTGCTTGCTCTTGTGTTGCTCGTGAGGGAGCTCTAGAAGGAATTAGAGATCTTATTACGCGCTGATGCTCTTGGATACGGATGCCGATGCGACTGTGGATTCTATTATGATTTCTATTTTCTGTTTTCCTTGTAATTTGTAAATTCCTGATGAGACTGAAATTCCCTATTTTTTCCCCTCCATCCTTCCATCATCATTTGATTTGTTTTTTTCTCTTCTCCTTCTTCTCTTCAAGACTGATCATCTTCCTCTTTTTTCTTTTCATGAAGCACTAATGATAATTATAATCCATCATTCAACCAACGTGATCCGCGTATTGTTCTCTTCTGGAGATCCTCGTTCTAGTACTGGTTCTGGTTCTGGTACTGGTTTCTTCTCGGTACAGCATAGCATAGGGATGGATGATGGTGTGTCTGTATGGGGTTTAAACTGCGCATTTTGAGTATATCTACAATTCCGTAATGGATACCTGCATCTGTCTGTATACCTATGTATTTATGAGGAAGATGAAGAGGAAGATAAAGCACGAAGAAAAAATCAAAAGAAACTCGTAATCGCATAAATGCATGTAGGTATGTACTGCGTGTGACGTACTGTGTTGTGTGTGCCTAGCCTATGATTCAATTTGTTGTTCGTGTTCCTTCGTCTTGATAGCATCTTCCACCCTCACATCACATCACAGGTTTACGTTGACGCATTGACTAAAAACAATAACAAAGTCAAAAAAAAACGTGTAGGATTACGTAGTAGTTCCCATTCGCGCATCATTTCATATTCTACAATATTCCACCTTCAGCTTCTCTTTCTATAAATCAGGCAGGAGCCATACATATGCATACGCAATGGGAAAGACCGCACCAGAACCACAACCTACCGTCCATTCCATTTCCAATTTCAATTTCAAGTCCAAGTCCAACAAACAATCCTCCATCATCGTATCATCCAATATACATATGTACAAACAGTAACGCAAGATGGGTAGGGAAGGAATGATGCGATGTATGTGTGTACTACCTACCTACCTTTGTATGTAATTTGTAGACCACAGA
Organism: Dicyrtoma fusca; assembly: GCA_034695205.1. Lineage (NCBI taxonomy): Eukaryota > Metazoa > Arthropoda > Collembola > Symphypleona > Dicyrtomidae > Dicyrtoma > Dicyrtoma fusca. Next base: position 26,590 of record JAQFZC010000078.1, read on the forward strand.
GATGGGCTAGGGAAAAACAAGTAGTGTACATACGAACTCTAGACAATAAATGCAGAAAAGCGGGGGCAAAAAAATAAAAGCAGGAAATACGAATAGGAAAACAAAATTCACTCTTGACTTGACTGCTTCTAAACTTCCAACCAACCGCACACAACTTCCACTGATTGTGAGCTCAAGCTTCAAAGTCATTACGCTAAAGTTAGACAGATGCCCATTGTGTAGTCTTATCTAGCTTTGCTAAGTACTTCCAATTACAATTAAAAGCATACATATACTTACCTATATAGATATATGTAGACTGCAGCTCAGTCAAGTCATCGTTAAAGAGCCCTCGCAGAGCCGTCTATAATGTACTAATAAACATTAGACAAGAGGAACGAGCAATAGTGACTAATCCCCCATAATCCTTTAATAGAACAAAATTCCTATCCTCCGTCCCCCCCTATTCTACCTTTGAAGCCTCATAACATTTTGCAAAAATTCTTGCAAATTCTTCAATCATGGCTGGCTCCCATTAGATGGACATATGTATACATACGGCATTGCAGGAGTTCCTACATGCTAAAGCACACAGAGTGGAAAGTGGTTTCAGTCATGCTATAATTATGTAATAATATATATATAGGCACATATTTATAGATGCAGGGCTCTCTAGCTCTATGCACTACCTACCTAGATATGGATCTTGGCATTCTTGAAGCCGTAGCTAAATGCACAAGAGAAATTCAACGTAGTTGCTCGTGTCAGGCTGCCATTGTGTATTCAAATTTAATTTTATGACTCAACGTTCAACCTACCGTGACATACATAGATATGAAGATGGGATGACGTGTATGCAAGTAATTTACCAGGAGTGGATATGAGATCAAGATCAAAAGCATCTTTGGATACACTCATGAACGTGCACACGTACTCGTACGTCTTTACCCTCTCTCTCTCAAACTCATGTGCTCTATGCTGCTACTGCCTCTCTGCAAATGTTTAATGGATGGTTAGATCGATGTAGCTATATGTGAAAAAGCACTTTAAAGTCTAAAACCATTACATGCCTATCTGTTATATAATTGTACACACACATGATCTATACCTGAGGTAAGTAGGCAGGAAGGTAGATACATCCCATAATTATGTACTTATGTACATGATGTAGACTGCATAGGGATTGGAATTCGTGAGGATAGGAAATTCTTCACTTGACTTTAAATTGCTCAACCATATGATAACATTATTATTATGATAAAAGTCTCAGGGAAGGCTTCTCTCTCACTCTCTCTCACTGCTAATGTACTTTGGTTTGGTTAGGACAGAAGATAGTCCGTGTTAATACAGGTATTCCGTGATAGGTATCAACCCCAAAGGGAACGTGAGTCGTCTTCGTCTTCGTATTCGTCTTCGTCGTCAACGTCAACATCTAATCTGCAGTGTGTGGTGGCTGTGAGGATGTGTGATGTGGTGGATGGAAGGGGGATGGTTATGGCTTCACGCATATAGATTGGTTGAAGGGGTGGGGTGGGTTTAAGGAGGGGGATGATACTGCAGTAAGCAGTGTGCCTGTCGTAATGTAATGTAAAGTAATGAATTACAATGTAGGAATGATAATAGAGATGCTACCTACACATACATTGTCAATGGTAGAAGGTGCAGGGAGATATAGACCATAATTTATACGACGTCTCTAGTCTACATGAGAAATGTTGACATTCACCTTCACTTTTGTTGCATAAATCCTGCATGAAATCCCTACTTACTAAGTTGCTATCTGTAGAGATAGTTATGTGACTTCTTGACGAGGAAGAGGACTTGATGCCGTGTGCTATTAGTCAGTCAACGTGTGTGTGTGTGTGTGTATGTGTGTGTGTGTGGCTGTCTATCTATCTGTGTGAGTGTGTGTGGGTAAAAGGGTAAAAAGTTTTTGGAATCTCATCTTGGGCTCACTATAAAATCATAAGAGTCTCCGGCTCGTCTGGAATATTTGAGAAAAACTTTGTGCTAGTAGATATCACACTTGATCCGGACACCACGGCATACCATACCATACCTTCTCCTACTATCAGTAAGACCGTCCTAGAGCTCTCCTTCCACCAAGTCACCACTTGATCTTCCCAGTACGAGCATTCCCAGCCAAAAACGTACAGACAGACGGAGAGAGAGAGAGAGAGAACTAAAACGAAAAGGAAAACTAACCAAGCCACAATCACCAACCGCTCACCACACACACATACACACACACACATCTTTATTTTGTAAGTTTTTCCACTCTATTTCCAAGGGATACATCATCAGCCGTGTGGGTACTCATATTATAAAACTCTCGAGTCCATTTCCATTCCATCCCGTCCGCTCCGCCACGACAGAAGTATAGTGTGACTCCTCCGCCAGACCAGACAAGAAGTTTTTTTTTTCGAGTTTGCATAGAGAAGCTATCGAGAGATCTTGGAGAAGGTAGACGAGACTGAGGAGATACCGAGAAAGAGAACAGCTGAGTTTTCTCTCTGTTTAAAAGGATAGGAGTTAAAGTGTGTCTTGAGATACTTAAGTGTCCCTTATTCATATACCTACGCTTTTTATAGTCCGTCCTCATACCGCCAGCCCCAGCAGCCCCGGCTCCTTCCTCTGCATATAAAACCTCATAAATTTATAAAATATTGTCGTAGACTGGGACCGTAAAGTGAGAATTATAGGACAGTGACGGTGTGATAATATACAAGTAACTCAATCCTGACTCTGACAACATCTCCGAGTAAGTATAGCAGTGGCAGTCGACGACGCTCCAGCAACTGAGACCCAAGCGTATCTCACCACCCTCAGTCATACTCCTCAAACACCAGCCACCAAACACACACTCACACCAAGTCAAGGCAAGTCAGCCAGCCAGTCAGCGAGACCAGGTTGATCTAGGCAAAACGATATCAGAGCATCATCGTTCCTTGTCAAAAAGTAAAGCGTCTCTCTCTGTCTCTCACTAAAGCCCGACTCTCAAGTGAAAGAAACGAGACCAGGCAGCCCAGCCCCAAAGACTAAGGAAGATGACCAACTTTTTTGAATTATTATTTGCATCTGCTCTTCTCATCTTGAGTCTCAGTTTAAGTAAAACTGGAACATGGTCCTTACCAACAACTTCCACTTCGTCTAACGAGATTCACAGCTCTTTTTTCCCGTCTTCGTCGGAGGAGAAGGAGAGGACGAGTAGTAGTGGCGAGAATGAGGACAACTCTTATCCCAGTCGCAATCCGCCTTTCAGAGATGAACACAACTTTATTGAAGGAGACTCCAGCGTCTGTGCATCCCACCAAGACTGCTCGTCTAATTACTGTTGTACTGTTGGTGAGTCATTTTTCATTCTTGTCCCTCAAAATATGGGAGTCCATGAGATTTCATTTATTTTTGTATTCGTGTGTGTAGCTATGCATACTATGTAGGTATAGGCATAGTCTATACTGTAGCATGGCATCCCAACCAACACAAGCCTATCGAATTGCATACTGCATACCATCATAGACTTTGGGATTTGACTGTGGAATGTATGTAAAAGTCTGCCTGAGAGTTGTTGGAGAGACTCTCAAAATCGAACTATGGGAAATGATTGCGAAATTTTAGTAATATGAATAATTGCAAAATTCCTCCCATATATTTTCAGTTTGACAAACAGAGAGCGCTGGGTAAAGACCCGCATGACCTAAATTATCCTTTTTATCCCATCCATCCCTGAGCGTTCCGACTCCCAAAGAATGTGGATCAAAAAGGAGTAGGAGAGAGGGGGGAGGGGAGGGGGGGGGGAGACTTTAAACAACTGGAATTCACAAAGTACAAACAAACAGAGAGTTGAGAGTTTAGCTGGTGGTGGGGCGGGTGTTTGGGTTTGGGAGGGTTGTTGGTTTTTGGCGTTCGCTCAGTATTTTCTACTTCTAATATGATGTAGTTAGTACCGGGAGTAAAGTAGTAGGTAGTGTTGCTGACATAGAAAGATCGCATACAATGCGATTACCCATATTTTACTCGTTAAATCCCAAAGTGTTCATTCCTGTACAAAGGCATCCTTTCCCATTTCCTAAACTTTCCACACACAAGCAAACAGAGAGAGCCGTGCACGACGCTCTTCCGCCTATACATAGTATGCCCCCCTACATAAACAGAGCCTTATTTTTCTTTTAGCTACAGAATTAATTATACTTCTCCTACATGTAGACCGTAGATGCATCTTATTTTTCCAAGACTCGCGTGATAAGGACACACTATAGCCCCCGTCTATAGCTGCAGTATGCATAGAGAGAGAGAGAGCTCTTCCAAAAAGGAATAAGAAATAGGAAGGCTGCAATGGGCTGCTTTTGCTGCTAAGCTATTAATCTGGTTGTCGACTAATCATCAAATCAGAATGAGCAACTCGTTCAGAACTGTTCACTTAAGTGTTTAGCAGGAAAAGTTTTCTGATCGTGAAAGACTCGTGTAAAAGCATCTCCATATATAGTATAGATCCCCTGTATAATTATAGGGACCTACACATATATCGGTAGCTATATCTATAGATGTGGGGAACCTATTTAAAAGACTCGAGTCGCCTCAAGACTCACACTCTCTGTGACTCTGTAGTACTATAGCTACCACACTCTTGGTATTCACAGAGGCCTGTTATGATAGTACATATAGGATCCAGTCTGCCTAAGCTTAGTGTAAGTCCTTAATTCATAATTTCATTTCCTCGAGCCGTTTATCTATGCAGCAGTACTATCTTACGCTCAGATATTTATGTACACTGTTATGTGCGACAAGAGTCCCATACCACGTTCCATGCACTCGTCTTCCCACGTCCTCCTGTATTTTTCTACGAGTCGGCTCTCCCAGTCTCCCAGTAAGTACAGAGCTCTATGTAATGTGGATGTAGATGTGCCGTAATGCTCAAAAATGAGACTAGAGCAAAGTTTCTCTTTTTCCTAAAAAAAAAAAGCAAAAAAGGAGAAAAAAAATATGAAAAAGTCCCAGTTACTTGCAAGTTAAACACTCTAAGAGATGAGACGGAGAGGAAAGACATGGGCCAGTAATATCAGTTCTATGTATACTTGCATGTACTGTTGTTGATCCTATACTGCTCGGCAGTACTACTACAAACACACGACCGAGGCGACCTAAAGTAAGCAAGGCCAAAGGCAAAAGCAATAGGGAAGTCTGGACGGAGAATTACCCTGGAAATAAGTACAGAACATATACAGAATGCAGATCTCAAGGAGGTACTCACATACTAATCGTGGAGCAAATAAGGAACAAACTTTACTTTTTTTTCTCTTTCGTCTCTCTCTCTCTACTTTTTCTCCAGTCAGATCAGAGTAGGACCAGGACCCGTCATGCCGTGTAAGTATGTACATAGGGAAGAAACAGTTGAAGGAGAAAAAAAAAGTCCACGTCCAACACTCTCACTCTGACGATGAGCGTAGTTAGAAGAACAAGGGAGCGTATCATTAAATTTATAGTACATGAAAAGATAGGACGTCAGAATGAGAGAATCTGCATAAATAGAGACGCCAAACCAAATAGTATAGAAAGCGACAGAGAGTTCTTTCTGTTATGGCTCCATGCACATATAATGACAGTGTACGAGAGGAGTTCTACACAGTATTTGTGAATACCTACTCTGGCCTGCATAGACGGAATGTTGACAGTGCTCACTAGTCAGTACGTGTATCCACGGCGACTGTATAGATCCTACAGTTTGTAGTGGATGGGGCGTTGAAAATGAAAGTTTTTTTTTTGAACTCTCTCTCTCTCTCTCTCTCTCTTTCCACTCCATCCTCGTCCATAGCTCCGACTCTGAATTTGTCAACGTCTTTTGAATTTCTATTAAACTTTTGACTAAATGAGTTTGTTGGTCGTCGTCATTCCATTAAAACTCAATTATTGCGTACAAAGTACAAAATATCGACCCAAGTGAGGAAAATGAGTCTATACATGCCCCGTGTGGAGACTCCTCTTGATATGGAGAGATAAAAATAAAAATTAACTACGTAGTAACGTCGGCACATTATGTGACATAATTATTTTACACATAGTCTCTCACTCACTCATATCAAGGATGGCCCACCAAGTACTTTCTATACATTTAATGCCAGGCTTAAAGAGGTATAGCGGAGACACATAGGTACATGTACATGTATATAATCATGTCTCTATATAATGTAAAATTATATCAGGGTGGGTACCTATACATGTCCAATTGCTTGGATGACTGTAAAAGTATGTGTGTGTATACCTATAGCTATGTGGATACATAGATAGAGAGCCGGGTAAACCATAGTACCAGACTTGAGTATCAAGTTAAGATCTGTTCGCTCAAGTTATTTCCTTTTTGCCCAGTCTTTCTCTCTCTTTTCCTCTACCTTCTCACTATCTTATGTGAGTATCGCTTGGCATCCTTATTTTTAGTAAAATTTAATTATTAATGTTAAATCGTCGAAGGGAAAGGGAAAAAAGAGAAAGAGTCAAGAGAAAATCCAGGGAAAGAGAAAAGTATTCTGTAAGTCCTAGTCCTAGAGCAGAGGCTTCATTGTAGGAGAATATATTTTCAGTTCACATTCACAATATTCGTATTACACAGTAAATAAGTCCCTACATCATCAAAGAGAGTGGGAGGATTTCAATTTCTTAACCTTCTCGTCACGGCAACGTTAAGTCTTTCATTTCCAATAATGCTAGGTATTTAACGAGGTTGTAGAACTACCCACCTATCTACCTAGTTACAGTCGGGTTATATAGTTTTGCCCCTCTTCAACATCTTCTTCTTTATGTGTACCTTACTCTAAAAAAAATAGTTGAGCCATTCCATCAACATTCAATTGATTCCTTCTTGGAATTGAAAGAGGGAGGGAAATAAAAAAAAATAAATAAATATTGAGCCATATAATGTTGATGATGATGAGGAAGATGATGAGAATGATTATAATACGGAGCGTACTAGGATATAAATTTATAAATATATACTTATATATAGAGTATGGGCACATGCTGATAAAATCAAAAGAAAAATTATTTGCAAAAGAAGAGAGGAAGGTAAGGTAGACGGAAGGTATTTGTAGACCTATTTGTACTTGACGTTGAAATTGATAGACTAATAGTTGATAAGGATTGGATGGGATGGGGTCGGCAGAGTAGAAAAATGAAAATTCCGTACACAAGATAAGACGTGGAAGTAGGCTGTAGATATTTCAAAGTGGAGAAAGTGGTTACGTCAACTCATCTCCCAGAAAGGAGAGACAGAGAAAGGGAGAAAGGGAGAAAGAGAGAGAAAGTACAGGGAACATACGCTTAGAGATTTGTATGCCCATATCACATATCCATAGTACAGCCAAGTGAAGGATCAATAGGAGCAAGTTTTAATACTCTTATTATTTTATGAATGAATGAATGGGTAGAGGAATGGAATACGGAATCCATGGGAAAGCTCTCTATCCCTCCTTCCCTCCCTTCCCTTTCCCTCCTCGCCCTCGTCAACCCTATCAAATTTGCATCTGTGTGGAAGGAGATCTTATTTATGTTCTTTCATGTCATATCGGTCCTTCATAATGTGGAATTGCTATTCAGATGAAATCTTTTCCTGATCCTTGGGACCTTGGGAAAGGATGCTTGTTCTTTCTAGTGCCTAGACGTGCATGGAGAGAGGCAGGTGTTGGTCGGGTATCCATATCACTACAAGGGTGAAGGAGCATCTTCTGGGTTCTCTGAGCTGGGTTTAAAGGAGCCTTTCAAATATGACGTCATACGAACGTGAACGTCTATATGCATTTTGAAATATGAAAATTGTAAAATACATTATGTTTTACATCTTTCAAAAATTTAAATCTTTATTTTCCTTGCCCTTTTAAAGGACTAAAATCAAGTTTTACATTTTTTTTCAAAAGTTGAATCTCCTTTTCCTTTCCTTTTTGAAAGGTCTTATATGTAACGTATTTGGATTTTGGGTACGTTTTCAAAATGACATTTTCATTTTTACATTTTTATAGTCAAAACGAGTTTTCCAACTCGGCGTCATACTTACTTGCAAGGCTCCATACGGTAGAAAGTAATCAATGCATAGGTATGCATACTTGCATATTTATAATTATACGAACGTCTATATAGACCTGCATGCATGTGGACACATGGTGTTTGCTCGGGTTACGGTAAGTGGATGCCGAGTTAATAGGGAAGCGAGGGAAGGGATCTACTTGACTATGTAAAGTTTTCCAGATCCAGGAGGGAACAGTTGGCCAATAGTGCCACATAACGTGTTCTAGTAGCCTAACCTTTGCATGGAAGGGGATAGATATATACCTAGGATGGAATGTGTAAGATTGTGAGATGAAAATGGGGGGAAAAAAAGTAATTTCTTTGTAAATTATTTAAGGAATGATGCGCTACAGCATTCCAACTTGTCTTCCCATGGGTCAGTTAGGAGATGCCTGCATACCAGAAAATAGTCCCAGCAATTTCACACTAAGTTACCCGAATGGAGAACAACTGACGGCAATCGATTCCTTCCGGCTCCTCTGTCCATGTGCTTCGGGATACTTCTGTGACGAGGACTCCGTGGCGTGTGTGGAGAAGTCAAAAAGGAAAGGAGCTCCAGGAGTTCGACGTCAGACGTCAACAACAACAGCAGCAACGACAATAACAACAACGGCCACGTCGACGACGGCAAGGACGACCCCGTCTCATGAAAATCATCCTCATCCCAATCCCGTCCTCATGAAACAGTCAGAGTCAGAAGCTAAGGACTGGGTCCTGAAGAAACACTAAATAAATAATGGCCTACGCTTTGAATCTTCTACGATTACATGACAAGACGCTTTCCCCAGCTCCTCTCCCTCAACTCTTCAATTTCTTCCTCTTTTTTTCCCCAAACCAATCCAATTCAATCGAATTCAAGTCCTTCCATTCGAATTTCAACTCAACATACACACACATACACGCCTTTCGAGACTTCCACCCTTTTTTTCTTGTTGGCTGCAGAGAAGACATGGAGTAGTGCCGTAGTGGGAAAAGGAACGAGAGCCAAAGCCAGGACTGAAGCGAGACTGAGAGACAGAAGCCGTGGCGTGTGGCAGTGAACAACAAGGAGTGTGGGGAGTAAAAGTTGAAAGCTTACACCTGGACAACGGCGAACTTCAATTCTATTTCACCAAGATCATATATATTTATTTTTCATTGACTTTGCACACTCACGGAGAGAAGAAGGGAGCCTCCTGAGGAATCTAAGACGGACTGAAATATGCATCGGTGGGTGAAGTTCCTCTCTCGGAGGAAGGTCCTCTTCTCCTAGCATTTAATGGGCTGGGTAACCAAACCACAATCCAATATAATCTACGGATGCATTATACATTATTAGTGTACGGAAGCGAAGCGTAGCAGTGGGAGCAGTATAACATTCAAGTTCAAATCCGCACGCACAAGTACACACACAGACCACACACACACACACACACAGACCAGTCCGTCCTGATAGTGAGCCGTATCTTCGGCTCTTCGGAAATTTCTCCAGCAGCCCGCAACCCGGGACGAAAGGAAGTGCGGGGAAAGTGACCGAGACGACGTGTAAGATGTATATGGCTCCATGAATAGATAGTCGTCATGTGCCCGCCGACCGGCAGTGGTGGTTTAATGTTTCCCTCTGAAACTCGTCCAATTTGAAAGCACAACACTTGATCTTGGATCTATACTCCATCCATCCCAGCCATCCTCTCCCGTGTTCCGTGATCCCGTGTCCCACAGCAAAGGAAGCCACCGCACCGCCCAATCCTTCCATAGGACGGAGACATACGTACTTGAAAAAGTCAGCCTCACAGTCTCGCTCAGTCAATCTTTCTCCCAGTTTCCTTCGCCTCTTTCTCTTTTACTCTCTCTCTCTCTCTCTCTGTGCTCTGTAATAGGGATGGTTAGGTATTCGGGTGTGGATGCGATGGTGCGGATATTCCCAGTGGAGCAAGTCTCTCTCTCTCTCTCTCCTCTCTCTCTCTCTTACAGTCTTATTTCTCCTTTTCTCCATTTCTGACCCTGGAACTGAGACGTGGAGTGAGAGACAGACTACTATCCACTACAACCACACTACGAGCTCCCACTACACAGATATTATTATGTGACCAATGGTGAAACATTTCACTTTTGTTCAACTCCGCTACGCACCTCCAATGAATCAAACCGTGAGGGAAGTGAGTGGAGTCGAGTTCGAAAGCGTTCCAGGAAAACTGAGCAGTAGTCGACTAGGAAACCTTAGGAATGGAAGGGAAGGGAAAGGAAAGCAAAGCAAAGCAAAGCAAACTAAACCAACCACCATCCACCATCAACAACATAAAACTCCAAATTCGCAATTCCTATTTAAGCTTTCTCCATAAATTTCCCTTTCTCGCCTCTATTTATTTATTGCAATTGGAATTGGACCACTTTCCAAATTATTTGCTATCGGTTCTTCCGATCCCCGGAATCCCAATCGGAATTCACCAACATCAACCAACTTTATTTTTTTTCTACCATTGCATCTCCTCCACCTTTCCCACTCCACTCCACTCTCTACTACCGACCTATCACTAGCTTATGTATTATAGATGATAACAACACGTAAAACTCCCATTTCAGTCCCACTACCTCTCTCCATTCTACAGACTCGTGTATCTCAAAGGCTCCAGATACTTCTCCTTCTACATGCCCACACTACATCAATATCTCTACACTCTACAAATATATATCCTCCATAATTACTGTATCTACATACAAGCAGCCGCCACAGCCGTAAGTAGCTTAGCATGGAAACACATTGACTGGTTTTGCGAATTCTCCTCAGTAATTGAATTTGCACAAAAACCTAACCCAAATACAGATGTAGAGAGGCACTTGGAGGAAATAAGCCAGAGACACGAGTAGACGTACGGACCAGAACTTGAACATTGTATAGGTAGGTATACCTACATAGCATACAGACAGATACACAAAACAGAGAGATTCAAACGTATGTACAGCCCACATGAACCAATGAACACTCAAGATTGAAACACATATGAATTCAGTATTGAACTTCCAAAGAATCCAGTCCGAAAAGGAAAAAAATTGCCAGGAAATATCTTTTTCCAAAAAAAAAATGTGTATGGCACGGCATGGTGAATGAGTGAGCGGGGCCTGGGCAAGCCAGGGACTCTTCCCAAAGTGAACATTTACTTACTTACACACGATAAACCAGAAGCCGAGCAAATAAAATAAACTACTGAGGTGATCGTGAGATGCTGAGCCGTATACACGTAGGTATGTATATGGACGCCGTAATCTACAAATACAAATAAATTACAGTAGGTCAACGTGGTAGATGTGCCCACACACACACACACGTAGGAAATAAATAAATGTACAGAACAGAAGCGACGAAGAAAAGTGAGTATAGAGATACTGGATGTACATGGGAAAATAACAAAAAAATAAATCAAGAGTAAAGGATCGCTCGTCGATAGGCATGAAATAATTTCGCGAGAACCTTAATATTTATTGACATACTTGTTTTCTTTTTCATGTATGATCATTTTTGTAACTGATATAATATAATATGATAATTTGTACAAATCTCATACGATACAAGGAGGGTAAAATCTCTGAAAATAAACTTGTACAAAAAATGATACAATATATATTATTATTATTATTTTATGTACTTTTTTATTACATGTATCTTAGGTATGTATGTATGTTTTTATATTTGATTGCATACTCTACAAACTAGTACATAATTAGATTAATTTGTGTCTTCGTCTAGTTTAAAACACTTTTCAAATAACACACTTTTTTGTCATCCTTCCTACGATTTTTTTTCTTCTTCTCTTTTCATCTTCATCAAAATTATTAAGAATACACTCCTATATATTTACACCTATTTCATCGTACAAACAAATAATACAACGAGGTCATTTATTAATACGCATACATAATACATGTACAGTACAATTCAATAGCACGTAAAATAATTCACTTAAAAAAACATAAAAACAAGCATAGTGTATTATAAAATCATTCAAATAACTTTTTTTTGTGTGTTCGTACTTAATATTACTTGTGTGTACAACTATTAATATATATATATTTATTTATTTATATATATATATATATATATGGAGGTATATATATATATAATAGGTAGGTAGGTGTATAATTAGCATCATAATTACTACTACTGAACTTATTGTTAGCGCATCGTATTACCGCATATATGTATAATCTACTCAAAACACACACAAAAAAACAATACAATATATAATATATATATATATTTTTAATTTAATAGTCATATAATAATTTCAGTATTAAATTAGAACTTCCGAATATATTCGCTCCATTATTCCATCCATCCCATGATATTCGCTGCACATACAAAAAATTCATACCATTTCACACCCACACACAACATCATTCAGACGCGACGTCACGCACGAGTACTTGAGTCCAAAAAGTAAAAGTACTAAAAATTATTCTTATTATACTTTCCTCTACAAAGGTAAGCGGGGGGGAATCGTAGCATCTTATCAGTAGTAGTAGTAGTAGCAGCAGCAGTATATATATATATTTAGATATATTGTACCTACAAAAACTTTTACCTCAGTATTATTCCATCTCTACTCTGTCTACCAATAATTTAGGAATTTATACATTTTTAACATTTTAGGAGTATCAATTATTTGTGTGTGTATCATATATAGTAATTAGTATATGAATATCAGCCGTTACTTCCATAGGATTCAATGTAGGTAAGTATTATATATTATTATTTACGTGGTAGTTATATACTTCCTACTATAGTAAAATTTGAATTAGGTAATTTAATTTGAGTATAAGTATAGTAAATACGTAGTAGTTAGGTAGTTCAGTTTGGAGTAAGAGCTCAAAATATCGACATAATACTCAAGAGTGAGACAGATGACAGAGCACAGACATTGTATATTTATATATATATGAAGGTAGGTAGGTAGGTAGTAACTATGTAGAGTATACATAAGTAGATCAACTTTGGTTTCCATTTTTATCTATAGCAAACCCACAGGACATATAGGGAAGCACTCACGCAGACAGACAGAGACGCACACGCCTACTTTCCCAGGAAACGGTGAAAGTATAAAAAAAAACACACACACACACAAAAAGAATTCAGAAAGAATTTGACATAACGTTTGAACGTGGTTGCTGAGGGTCGGGTCACATCAAACATCACAATGAAAGAAAATAAAGAAAAAAACAATGGTTGTCACAGTAAATTCGGGATATGTAGGCAGGATGTAGAAAGCCAGTTACAGGACTTAGAGGGATGAAGACGTCATACATAGGGCAGGGCTATAGGAGATTCGCTAAGTTGACGGATATATAGTAACTACGTGCACATGTATATTTTTTGAATGGTACTCACTCTCTCTCTCTTCTCTCTGTATTGTTAGTGTGGCGGTTCCAATTGGTTCTAGGTGGGCTTTTCAAAGACAAGGACAATAATAGGGAAAAGGAAATTCTTTCCCTCTTGTATAATAAACGAAAACGTAGAATAGAAATCAAGTGTAGAAGAGAGTACATCTTCCCTTTTTTTTTCTTCTTGCCCTTTCTCCTTCCCGTCTTTCTCCCTGTCCCATGCTCTTTTCTCTTGAGTTTTCACAAACAGAACACGAACACGACTGACTGAGCTAACATTAGAAACACAATAAGCATACATATGACGAAGTAGGTAGGTACATATTTTATATCCTCGTAGGACGTTCCGTGGGGTTTTTCTGCATGGGATGTTGGCATTCCAGGAGAAGTTTACGGAGAAGACAATTCTCAACTATATCCTCTTTCCCTCATTATTTATTAGTATCAGGTCACTCAATGTCATCGACATGAATGTACGTACGTATATGTCACGCCGGTCCATAATGTACCGCACACAGAACCACAGACACACACACACACAAACAAGCCAAGACGAGCGGAACTCTTGAAATCCAATGAGGGTTTATATCTCTTTTTATTATTATCCATCGTTCCCATCCGCGATCCCATGATGGTGAAGGCTGCGACGACCCAAGCTGCATCTTGCAACTCATCTAATTATTCAAATGGTCGATGACGTAAACTTTCTTCTGAGGTTATATTGCTTCTGTGATGACATCAATTATCGATTAAATTCCCTTTCCCCCACTTTTGACTCCGAGTTATATTTAGACTTCCCTCACTTTCCAGAGATGTAGAGCACAACCTACGGTAATCTAATTTCAACTTCACGGCACGGCACGGCACTAATGCTTACGAAGGATTTATAAATTATTAAGTCACAGACTTTACCATTACAAAAAAAAACGGACGCACACACAACAGGAGTCATAATCTACGCCTCTTAACTTCTTTTTATGTACTTATACTGTAGACCCTTAAATATACGTACATATGTAATGTTTTCATTTTGGTTGTGTTTTTCTTACTACATAGTTAGATATTCAGTATCAGTTGTTTTACGCACACTACCCTATGTTTCCGTATTTATAATACTAATAGTTACACGAATTTAAAAATGTAATCTACATACATTACTACATTTTAGTGAGAATTTTGGAGGGTTCATACAGATCTGTGTGGGGAAACAAGTTACAATCATAATACAACAACGTAAAACAAAGTACCATAACACTACCTGCAGTTTGCAGTACAGTACATGTATTTTCACATATATAAAATGAGATTTTGTGTAAAAAAAATAATGCGGCGCATCAAGGACAATAAGTTAAAATGATAATACATAATTACCATGTACACCTACCTAGATACAGTAATGAGAGACGGAAGAGAATTTTTCATTAAATAGTCTAATTTAAAGTAACAGTAAAAATGTTGATGGGGGGGTGTATAACTTATAAATAGGAATAATTATATGGTTCCACTGTCAGTGTGTAATTATATACTTCTCGGTATACGCTCACTCTACATTTATAAACGCACTCTGCAATCACTTCGTCAAACAATGCACAATTAATAATTGATTAGGTAATAATAATTTTAGCTCCACTGGCAGACAGACAGATCTATGTAAGTTGAACGTGGGCGAGGGGAGGGGGGGCTTCAGTACTGTGCTGTCACTTCCTCCCTTCTCTGTAAGTGTAAGTAGGTAGGTAAGTAGTTAGTAAAAGTGGGTATCTACAGATAAGCTATGGATGTGTAATAAAGTCGCGGATGATGAACAACCAGATTCTGACAATACAATTGCACGTTCCTTAAAAACTACATTCATCCCTAATTTCTTCCAACGGTTCTTATACTATAGCTCCATCCTTGTTTTTTCGTAAACTTAATAGTCCATGCATGCTGTGTTGTAAAAAATAGCTGAAGGAAGATGAGCAGAAGGAAGGGATTTATAGCCATAGATACACAACTATTTTTATATTTCTGCAGTGTCTTATCTATGTATATATGTATGACTGCGTTATGTGCACCGAGATGCAATTTGTTTGTAGTTCTAAACTTATCTTGAGAGAGGAGATTTCCCACAAGTAGCCTACTGTGTGTAATACTATCAAGTGTCCATATATTACTATACCTAACAAGTACTTCGTATATAGATTCCATGTGCGTAGTAGTGTGTGTGTGTATGGTAGATGCTTCAATACTATTTCACGGTTATTAATGACAATTGCCGTTTTGTGAAGTCATATATATATATATAAGAGACAACAATAATTACTATTTCGTACAGTCTTCAAGTTTTATTGCAAAAAATGAGTATTTCGCACATCCGCCAAGTCAAACGTTTGAGCAATCTCATCCTATCCATCATCCCATACGTATAACTCATTCCCTTCGCCACAGTACACAGTTGTAAAGCATAGAGACACACTATATGTACACAAAGAGAACGACTGAATGGATGTCGCCCTGCCCTTCTATCTACCCCATAGGACTATAATTGTGCAGTGCCGATAAGGACCTATGCCTACCTACATAGATGCACAGAGTACAGTCAAGATAGAAAAGTTTTTCTTGATAAAGTAAGTAGAACCTAAAATAGTTCAGCCTTGCCATCCCTTGACTTGTGAGCACTTTCTTCCAGCTGTTATGTACAAGTTGTGAGCGGTTCCTCTATTTAGGCTGACTCCTATAAGGAAATACAATGATTTTACGGGATGCTGGTTTCCCTCCTCATCCGTTTCATCCGGCTACATATTATATTAGAGTTTGCCAAAAAAAACTACCATTTCTGTTGTACTCGCTCAGTGCAGAAAAGAAGATGACAGATACGAAATTGCTCTCAAGTAGGCTCAACCTCACCCAATTTAAAAACATAACCATCATGCACGGACTCGCACAGTACATCCCCTGCAATCCGCCGGAGACTGCAAACCTTTATTTTCAAACGGATATGGTGCCCTACTATATATTTATATATATTTTCTGAATCTGCGGTCTATCAACTCTATAGCTGAGTACATATAGCTAGGAAATATCGTTAAATTTTTTTTTTAGTAAAATTTCTAATCTTCAGCAGAAGGAAAAGGGGAATAAAGCATTTCCCCCCTATATTGATAGTTCACAGATTCACCAAGATTTCCCTTAACTTTTCCTGTCACTCCCAGTCAGTGAGCTACAATAGAGAAAATACAGAGACGAACACTACAAACAAGACAAAAAGTTATTCCAGACAAATCAGATAGGAACTGAGTGGAGTGGAGAACAGAAGCAGAACAAAAGTATGGAAGTCAAAGAATGATAAAAACCACAGTTGTAGTAGTTGCCGCATACGTTCCATGCACATTCCAGACCTCCCTTGTCAACTCGGGAGAAGAAGAAAAAAAAACATGGAAGTATAGCTGAGCCAAAACTTACATCCAAATAAAGACTCGCAAAAGCATCAGTAACAAATGAAATCAGGCTAAAACATAAAAATATTAATGCTCCTCTCAACAGGTCACATCATTCCAGCGTGCAAAAATATTTTGTTTTCAATGAGCCGTAAAGTTGGAGGGTGCTAAAATCGTGACATCCATTTAGAGCAGGTCATTACTCAATTCTAACGCACGCTCAGCTCTCTGTCCTTCACTCTCTGTCCTATTTGTTCCACTAACAGTCTGGGAGTGAGTACAAAGGATTTTTGCTGTAATTAATTCCAACCGCTGCTGCTCCTACTACTGCTGCTGTGTAAGTTCAAAACCCTTACAAGATGCCAGTGATGTAAATTTTGAAAAAAAATATACAAATGGGTTGGAATCCAAGTCTTGTCGTGAAGGGGTGGAAGTGGAAATGGAAGACGTTGAACCAACACAAACAAAAATTAGATATTAAAGGTACACACACACAATCCTCGTACTTGTCAAAAGTAAATAGTTGTAGCACAGATAGTTTTTTTTGCAGTAATAAATAAACAAAAGTTTCCCATTTAGCCCCTTCCCCAATGACTCAACTGAGGCATTCAATGTTTCCAGGCTCAATTCGTTCGACAACTATAAACGGTAATTATACATGTGGGACACTGGTTTTCATCTAAAAGCTTACAGCAGCAGCAATAAAACAACAATAATTTGCCCATTTTACCCTCACTGAACTTTTTATACTCTACTGTCAGAAGAAGACGAAGACGACGAAGAGAAAAAAACGTTAGCACGTTCGAGATGAGCCTATCAACCTAGGTAAGAAGTTTCACATACTTAGAGTGCAGTACACCCCAATAAATTTCATTTAGCTAGAAGTCTTGGCGAAACTAAAACTAATAATAACCGCACAAGTCATGTGAAAAATCCATACGAAAGAACTTACTCACACATTTAAATAATGGCAAATAGCCACTCATTTGCTTGTACTCTTCATAGCTACTTATTAATCTGTCAATTACGCGAACCAATAATTAAATGCAAATCCAAAGTAAGAACCAACGAGTCATTATTATCTCAACATTCCAAATGGAAACCTACGGAAATCTCCTGCATAATACATACATAATCCCTCAGAACAAAAGCACTGTGCACAGCACTACTGGGAGGTATGCAATAAGAACTCAAGAAAAAACAGAGGATTGTATGCCAAAGCTATTTCTGTCTACATCATCGTGGTAATTCATTTCATGCCAAAAGATTTCCAACTATAGTTTATCTTTATTGTAGACTGAACGATACGCCTTAGGATGTACTTAAAAGCATTTAAAAATTACCATTATAATTGAGCAACTCCTGAAGTAGTTAAGCTGCAATGCCTGCATTTTAATGTCATCTGTAGGTTAAAAAAACGGTCTCTACTTTCCTAGCATGGGTCATAATAGTACATATCAATTTTAGTTTTTGTTGTGGTATAAATATGCAGGATTTTCCCAGATTCAATTTAGAGGATTCCTCGTAAAAATTTTATATCATGACAAACTGCTTTGCTTACTTTGCGTCAAACAGAATATAAGTCGCATTTTCTCCGCTGTTCGTCTAGACACGCTAAACCCCAACTCGGAAAGTTGTCACATTACAATTTCTGCAGATTGTGTAATGTAAAAAGAAACACGATTCTCCAAGAAAACTACGGGTAAATATTATTGCATCAATCATAATTTAAAGAGTCCGTGTCAGACAAAATGACAGGGGGACGCTATGCATTCATAACTAGAATAAATAACAACGAGAAAACAACAACAACAAAAAAAGTGAAAACAACAGCAACCGGCAAACTCAATAATGGAATAACAAATAAATAAAAATGACAAATAATTTATAATAATTAGGATTTCTAGTTTGACAGCTAAAGCGCCTCCTTTATCTACTCCTAGCATCCACAAACATCCAAACCAGCGCAACTCAGCATCCATTCTTCTTCCCTTTTCTACCCTCCACTCACGACCCAGCAAAGAAAACAACGTCATCAGAATGTAAATAAAACATCAAAGGAAACAAAAATCACTTCCGAGAACACATTATAGCACATGTTAGCGGGAGCAATCCCATTTATAACGAACCGACGCTCGGCCTGGTATGATAAAATTTAGAGTGACACTAACCACCTGACTGCAGCTACTAGAACGACACGGATAAAGTTTACTACAATGGGGGAGGTGAATAAATTAGATAATTGGTTGCTCGTTATAACATAGCCTCGGCCTCGTCTCTTGTACATACGGATGTAAATGAGTATTATATGCAGTTGATTCTGTCGGATTCTTACATTCCCTTATTACGAACACTAAGACGTTCCTCCCATTATTCTAATAAAAGCTATATGTACGCATGAATATGTATATCTACTGCTGTACTACAATTCTGTGCAAGCCTACTTACCTATGCTTTTAGAATTATCACTACTCCGTTAAGTCTTCCATGGAATACCCATATATTACTAACTACGACTTACTCTGTCCGTGAGAATTCTTGGAATAGTAAGTTTTAGAATACTAATTAATGAGTGTTTGTCGATTAGCACTCACTATTGGGTTTAAAGGATGCATGAATGAAATATTATGTACACCCTAAGGATTTTTTAACACTGTGATTTCCGGTGGTACTGCTCATCAGACGAACACTAGCTTGTCATGAGCTTACAAGAGACGATGACAGTTCAGAACACAATAGTCAATTATTGCGAACCAGACCACCATAGAATTAATGCATATCAATTAGCTAATATGTAAAGTACGTATTGCCGCGCAGCTGAACTCAAGTCAAGTAAAAACAATTAAAAACGGGGTGTAGCTATTATGCGAATTTCCGCTAGCGGTATAATTAGACATTCATGTATGTAGGTACTACAGTCTAGACAAGTACTTAACCACATCTAAGCATAAGGAAACAGAAGTGGACCCAAATACTAAGTTTATAATTACGATGATTTCCCACTTACAATAGTCAGAGAGAAAAAGAGTACTCACTAGTGGGTGTTTGTGGACGTCAAAGATTTAATAATTAATAACACTAGAAGGAGACGAGGAAGCTGACGACGGGAAGGAGGAAGACGAAGGGAAAATGTCCCCTTTACCTTCAGCCCGAGACGGGTGTGGAAAAACATGAAGAAATGTCATTAAGGATGCTGTCATTCCGATTGCTTGCGTATAGGTACTAGCGGAGCTACGTGATGTATCATATACCAAGTTTAAAAGAAAAAATGTATGATACAGCTAGGAAACATGTCCAAAACTCGATGAAAAGAAGATGTCAGCTGCCTCATCAATGAAGAGAAAAGTTTTGGGTGAAAACTTTCTTAAACCAAGCCGAAGAAGCTAGGAGTTCCAGGGACTGTACTCGTACTCTATGACTTATATATGAGGATCTGTGGAGGGACTCAACGGTTGTGTGGCGGTGGTCGGGAGTTGGACGTGCTACAGCTCGGCAATGTGAGAATAAAAACTTGGAGCTCTGCTCGTGGAGACGAGGAAGAGGAAACTCATCTTCTGCTGCCTGCCTGTCTGTCTGTCATGCATGCATGTGTGTGTGTCTATGTGTGGGGAGTTGTGTGAAGATGAAGTATTGAAGTGAATTCGACTCAGGATGAAGAAGACAACGAGGAGGAAAATACCAGGTTTGGGTTCGTACAGAGTTTGTATGATAAGCCGATAAGTTTAGTCGTATTAAGTGGAGGTTACTTGGAGCGGGGTACGATGCTACACAACACTCTCCTCTTCTAGATTCTTGGACATTTTCTTGGCGTAGTGGTTGCTACTATTGACACCTCCATTGTGATTGTTAGTCGTACTTACATTACTGGTGGATGAAGAACTCGTGTTACTTCCAGAATTACTATTGCAATGATTTTTCACAACCATCGATGAATTACTATTACAGTTTTCTTTACACAAGGACTGAACAGGATTGGCACTGTTGGCACTATTATGTTGCGGGAAGGACGAGGAGACGTTACTCGAATTCTGGGCAGTAGACGTGGGCAAAATGGCATTTCCCGTCGATCCTTGACTGTACATATGTGAACAAGGGGACTCGGCGGGACTCAGCTGACTAACTTGCTGCGCACAATTTCTTTTCTCTAACCAAATGGCATACTCAGCCTGAGCTAAAAGTCTCTCGACATGCTCGAGTTGCTCTTTATGTGATAAAAGTCTTTGCAATCCCGCCGAGTTTGAGTTACTGTCCAGTGACTCAGTTCTCGACAAAATATGCTCTGTTTGATTCAGTAGATGCTCAACACGACCCACTATAGAATTATTTGGTGTGGAAGTGGGAATGAATTGTGGGGAGTTTCCAGGATGCATAGCTGGCGAGGACGCGGAAGAAGGATTTGTGGGGGATGTCGGTGTCCGATCGTACAGTGGCGTCGAACCTGGAGTATTTGTACGGTGTTGCTTCGGTAAGGGGAGGTGTGGTAACCGTCGAACATCTTCCACCGAGTTTCGCCTATACTCTCTACAAAGTGACAAACAGAAAGTTCCCAAAGGCCATGAAAATTTATTGTGTGACGACTTCATGACCCAGCAACTAAAAAAATCCCACAAAAACCAAAATAATATCAAGTTTAAATTGCACCCGGAGATAAAAAGCTTTACCTGGCATAAACGACTTCGGGAATATCCATTCGACCTGATTTTGAATGGATGTCAGACACGATACCCGAGTCAGGTGTAACATCGTGACTGGACTCACTGGAACAATAAGGAGGTGGGTTGCCCATGCCGGGTAAATGTGTTGCTCCGGGTGCTCCCAACTGCAACACAAAGTTCCTACCCGGATGACTATTGGTGGGTGTAGTTAAAGCAGTGGATGGAACAGCGGATGCTGCATACCGTATACGGTCTATCGTCCTTGCTAAATCAGTCCTTCCCGGAGTTAGACTACTATTACTACTTCCACCCCCACCATTCTGGTGATGAAAACTGTGTGCATGGAAGTTAAAATGTCCTCCGCTTCGATTATTATGACTTCCATTTAAATTTGGTATAGAGCCTATCTGCTCTATTGTATGCGCCAGGGGAGGACATAAAGCTTCTGTAAACAAAATAAACAAAAACGCCAGTGTAATTACTCCATTCCTTTAATCCAGCAGTAATCAAGCAGGAGAGTTATTTTAATTTTGAGACAATAAACGTAAAATATTCAAGAATAAAAACGAACCTATCGTGTGAGCAAGATTATTACTCCGAGGTCTGGAAGTGTCGTAAATGGAATCAATAGTCTTTGTTAAATCTCTCGAAATTGAGTAGATGTAGTCTCTGGGAGCTGATAAAAGAACACGGTCGGATCCACTATGGTTGGAGCCCGTCGATGAGCCCGCATTCACCATGGAAGCTATCTTTACACTCTCAAGACTCGCGTAAATATTATTGGTCTCGCGATCTTCTTTGGATGAGGAGCCGGGCTCACCCGTGCATAATAGAGGATTTTCATGCTGGTGATTTAGATTCACCTCTCGGGAAACAGCAGGCGTCCCAAATACTACTTTGGTTACTAGAAGACTTGCTGGAGCGGGTTCGGGAAGTCTTAAACCTTGTGGAAATCCATCTAATGGAGTCCCGGGTAGTGACTGAGATGGTCCATTTCCTAGTCGAAGTGGTAAACCTCGGCCAACGCTGGAGCGGTACTCACCCAATCTTTCACCTGAACATTAAAAATTTACCCTCCAATCATTCCTCTGCTCATCCACTAAAAACGTAGTGACCACTCTAACACCCCTGCACCAACCAACTACCAACTTTATCAATCTTCTCTCTCGCTCAACTCGCTCCATACAATATACATCAACAAATCTCAAAGCCAAAGAAAACACACCACAAGCACGCACGGACCATCTCATGCTATGCTATTCCCGAACGCATGTTCCTAATTCGAATGAAGGGAAGAATTTCACTTACCCGGGAGTGCTCGCTCCCCAAATGTCTTTCCTCGCAAAGACGACCGACTCTCCGTCGGACCCAACGTCATCACATCCGCTCGGGTATTTGAACTAGAGTTAGAATCACATAGAACCACATCCAATGAATACTTAAGATTCCGCATTAGAAAATTCAATTACTTTTACTTAGCGGAGCTCTTTCACTCCACCGTCCTCCGCGGTCCTTGTCTCTTCCATGCGAATGATGCGAATGAAAGAAATGTCCACGTACGGAGAAAATACGTATGTATATTCAGTTTCGTATGTACATGACCAGCACTCACCTGTACATGGGGATGCACCTTTGAACGGCAGTGTTCGACGACACCATCGTTGGGAAGATATCCGCGTTGATCAGCCCGACGTTACTTTTATTGATTGGAACGCGAGTAAGCCTACTGTGGAAGAACATAAAACCTTTCATCAGCACTCCCAATGCAAGCACATGGACTCCAGTACGAAGTCGCCCTTGTAAATGCAATGTACACTTTCCAACGCACGTTCGCCATACTCAGCGTCAGTGAGAGCCTCACATCTCATTGGCATTTCTCGTCAGACTGACACTGGGCGAACGTATAGGTGTTGCTGATCCAGCTCAGTCTTTCGCAAATATACAAAAGGACTGAGGAGGCATTATGAGTTGAATGAATTGTTGGACTTACCTCAAAAATCGGACGTCAGCGGAAGATATAGTTACGAGAAGAAGTAATATGACTATGGCAAACTCTAGCATCCTAGCACACAAACTAAGGACCCAGCCTGTCCACGTAGATGAAGATTCACATTCTCCACGACTCTGCAGATAAAATGTTTAACCATGTTAACTCTTACACATGTCACTTCACGTGGGAAAGCCGCATTTGCGTTTTTTTAGTTTGTCCTAAGCAAAAAGTGAACTGGCAGAAAGAAGAAAAAAACAAAACAAAGCGGCTTCTCCACAACGAGGAAAAGAACATAATTAAATGCCGTACATTCTTCTACGGCGTAGTCGGGACATATATTTAAGGCTGATGGACTATAAAAGGAATAGTTGAGAAAGATAAACATACCATTGCAACGGAGATAATTATCATAGTAGATAGACTAAGAACGAAGAGAGCAACTCCAAACATAGCTCTTGCTTGCAGACACCCCCAATTGACGACGAAGCCTCTTTTCTTGAGCGCGGAGCTTAAATTGTTGCTACTATTGACAATCCCGAAATTACCGTTCGATGAACTATTTAAACCTGCAATACAAGTCGTCGGAGCACCATTGCCAATGTTTGCCGACCCTCGTTCATTTGACAGACGAGTGTAGAATGGGCGAAATTTAAAAAGATAGGCAACCGAAACGAGGGCTACCACGACATGAGAGGTAATCCAAGCTACTTGAGACAAAATGGCATGGCTCTGCGGATGAAAATGTGCTCCTAGGGAGAGTCCTAGAGGAGGTAGTAGGGCTACTAAGGATATTACGAGAATTGCAAAGGAGGAAATTGTATAAGATTTAATGAAAGGAAATGGGAATCGGGCAAGACGAAGAGCCACAAGAATGGCAATCGTAAAGAAAGCTGGTGGGAGGGTGGAGACTATGGGAAGCCATGAAGGTCTCGACACGGGAGAACAAAATGATTCTGACAGAAGGATAAAAGCTCGAGATGCGGAGGTTGCGAACAGGAACAATAGGATTATTGAGAACGGAGCAAAATCTGTCAAAAAAATTAAACCACAATTGATTAGACTTGCCTATTTTCATTTTCATCTCTATCTTATTCTCAATCTTCCTTTGCAGGATATGAGCACACACATTCTTCCGCTTGTCTCCTCGTTCGCGTAGTAAGGTGCCTACTTATGTACTATTATATATAGAAGCGTCGCCGCAACATCAGATACGCACCGCGTGCTCCTATTCCTAGAAAGCCGACAAGAGGAGAGAGAGTCTTACCTCGGAGGTGGAACTGAAGGGAGTACAATACGGCCAAGGCAAATAAAAGGCAGAGGACACTTGTAATAGAAAAGAGAATGCCCATCAATTTGCACTGGTGTTTCCATGCTCCACACAACGCATCACAAACGACGTATTTGAGCCCTGCAATAATCATATTTCCGATATATTGAACATTTCTCACCAAATTACTTGACAAATTTCTACACCCATCAAAATGCTATCATCATTTTCTACTATATCCGCAGATTCATCCCCCGGATTTTCCTCCGCGCATAAACACATAAGCCCGAATATTTTTACTACTTCCCCACCGCAGCCTTCTCCTCCTGAGTGAAATGGGAAGGAGAAATAAAGTGCGAGAGGGTGACTTGGAACAAATAGAAAAGAGGGAGCGAAAAAACCACCCAACTAACTAAATATACATATAGGGCCACAAAGAGCTCAAGACATAAAAAGTTTCTATTTGTCCTAAACTTTATTTCACTTCAATTGAACATGAGTCATTAGCATTTATCACTACACCGGGATTGGAAGGAATAGGCTGAAGGGAAAAAAATAAAGGAGAAAAAGCAGCCGTACCATTTTCCTGTCGAGAGTCAGAATGGTCTTGACCATTTGGACCGTTTTCTCCTTTCCAAATTCCCCTCTTCCCTTGAGCTTCACCCGTGTTCGAACCTAAATAATTTCTGGCCGAGTCTTCATTGACTCCCGAGTCCTCCTCATCGTACACATAGGGATTGGCTCCATCCCCTCGGCTATCGTCCAAATGATTCGAAGAACCACTACTTCCCGAATTCGGACTGTAACGATCATGATGGTTGTCTCTATCTTCGACCATACCACCATGACTAGTCTCTCCATAGATATCACCATTGTCCTCTGCGATTGTAGTTCGGGACGTGGCCAGATTACTCGGGTTCGGCAGAGTATGCTTGGGAATTGCAATATTATTTGTCATCTGATCCATATTGTACATAGTGGGGGAGCCTTTTGAGCTCACGGGTGATGGAACGAAAACTGGATTTTTGGGATTATGTTGTTGCAGTCCTTGTCCATTTCCAGCTGCCCCAGCCGCTGCCGCGGAATTCCCAACTGCTCCTCCATTAGAACTGCTCGGATGCTGGCCAGGACTGTATGAGTTGCTGTTGAAGGCGCGGTTATTACTGGTATCGGCAGTGTAGTTAACTTCCGGTCCTTGGGAATTCTCTGCGTGTACCAGTCATAAACACAAGAAAAAAATCTTCATTGGTATGTTAAAACCAAAATCAACAACAAAAAAAAGTCTAGAAAAAGTCCTAGGAGGGGAAATGACTGTTTGGAAAAAAAAGAGCTTTACATGAAAGATGTAGCATACAGAAACTGTTCAAGTTGGAGTCTAGGAGTGTGCTAACTGCACTTTGCTTAACTCCTAAACACAATGTACAATCTTCTACCAATAAATCTAGAAAAAACTCATTTTGCTCTCAAAGACTCGTCCTGAACTCCCTTAGTGCCTTGTACTCTCATCTAAATACGGAGGGAGAGCCGATGTCTCTGGTGGAAATGCGTACTACTTTCATGTTGGAGCCTTAACTCAACTTTTGCTCCATTCTTCCATTTCTATATCTACTTGCTCTATCTTTGGAGCATTCTTTCTCAAGTCGTCGACTTTCATTCCGTATTCAAGAGTACAAGGTTTTCCATATTAACATGAAGGGCGGGTGTAGCGAGAAACATATTCATTAGACCATTACCATGAAAATCAGACATCGTGGGTTCCCATTGGGGCATTCTCCCGGAACTTCCTGCTAAAATACGAGTGACAGCAGGGTTTGAAAGAATAGGATTGAAGTCAAATGCCTCTCCCGGAGCAGCTGGAGTAATTCCAAGTAAAGGATGCGCATCTGAATCTGCCCCTGAGTCACCAGATCCCGTCCCGGTCCCTGGTGATACCTTCGAGAAAACAGCATTCACGTCTTTCTCCAAGGGCTTCCCCACACTACCACTACCTAGCTGTCCGTTGATGTTACTTCCAGTCGGTGAGCCGCCGACACCCAAACCACCGTCCCCACCATGGTCTTCGTCAGTTCGGGACACTTGACCACCTCCAGAACGGACACCGCCGCTATTGATACCACTACCACTACTGCTACCACTACTAGTTCGATTTAAGTGAGTACCACTGACACTATCCGATGTTTTATCTACACTTGGATTTATATCGTGCCTGGGCGAGCCTTGGGAGGGCGGCTTTACTTTGTCCTTCGGGTTAGGTGAGGGTGTTTGGAAATGTCTCGGCGGCTGTGTCGACAAATGGGGAGGATTCAGCATTAATGGTGGTGGTGGTGGTCGTCGACCGAAAGCTTCTCCGCCGCGTGACATACGAAGGAAGCCCTCATCTGAAAATAAAATTAAAAACATTAGAGGCATATACTATGAGCCCCATCCATCCCTGTCCATCGAGTCCATCCTTGCCCCATTGACATTTATTATGTCCAACACTGGCTGGGAGACAGGTATGTACAATGCATAGGGTAGACACTTGAATTATAAACTGAGTCCACATTTCGTCCCAAACCATGGCCTCTCGCCATGCTATCAAAATTCTGCGATTACAATAATCACGTTATTACAAGTCAAACTTATGATCAAACCAAACTCATTTCCACCATTTTATATACGCTGACCGGATAGAACGATTTCAAATTTTACATTTAAGGACTTGAGCTGCAAGACGTATAAAGAATCCTTGCTAATATCATGTATTCGGCTAGCAGTATATAATAAAGTGTAAATTTATATTGCGTGCAACAAGATGAAATGGACGCCCTCATTCTCAAATTGAACATATACGGTATCTTAATCTTACGCGTCACCTACACACTTGAAAGAAGAATGGAGCGACCCAAAGTAGCACACACTCCATAAAATCCACGAGCTCATACGAAAATTCTGAAAACCCGATCAACAAGAATGCAACGCATTGAATCATACGATGAGGAGAGATCCCATACATACGCCATGCAGACAGTGTGCTACACTCCAAACGCACCTACCAGCCACTCCACTGTAGCACTTTTATACGACGGACCAACACAGGATTGAATCATAACTATGGATTGTGTGGCCCCACAGGGATGAACAGGTTGCTCCAATGTCATACATTATGATTATGACGTTCATACAAATGGCAAAACGAAAAGAACTGATACGATGCCATATTGAGGGGATAAGTGAAACCGGGAAAATGTCTTTTCATCCTATGATTTATCGGTAAAAACGTCAAGAGATGGAATGTGGTTCAGATTGCTCAAACAATCAATTTTTTATCGATGAAACCTAACATGACGCGTCCCTTTGTCTCTCCTTTTCTCTCGCTCCCCCTCTCACTCTCCTGTCCTCTCTAACCTGTACTATTGAAAAAAGGGCACTTGAACGTACGAAGCGCTACTTCTTAAATCCAAGAAAAAACCAAATAGACTGAGAATTCATTCTCGTTTTTTCCCCATTTTCCTACATACATATCCCGACTGCACCGAAATTACCAATATATAATGTAACAATCCAGTGAGCTCTTCTCATCGTGAGAGATGATCGCTTTTTTAGCCATCTTGATCCAGATCGTGAGACAAACGGAAAGGTTTCTAAACAAGTTGAACAGCCCATTTCAGAGCTACCATACTTACACATAATATCTAGAGACAAACACAAAAGGATCCGAAAACATTGAAGGTTGCCACAAAAGAGTAAACAAACACTCCTTCGGATGATTCCTTTCCTTCAGCTGGAAAAACCTAAAAATTTCTTTTGATTCTCCACGATCAAGGGAGAAAAGCCCATTTCATTCTCTATTTTTCACAGTGAAAGTGTGGATCCCATACCCCCGGTGGGAACCGCCTCTTCAGCCTATTGTCATTTCAAGCGAGTCACCATTCAAAATAGAGCCGAAAGACAATCGACAAATCTCAGATTTCGTCTCGCTCCACCTACAACAATCTCGTATAGTTTTTTCTCCCTTCTCTCCCGTCACTGCTCTGCACTCTGATCTCTCCAATATACGTTCCAATACGTCGACTAAGAACCCTAACTCAGTATACTCACGTATAAGACCCCGACACTATGTGCTCAGCGCGTCTCTCTCCCTCTTGCACTACAATCTGACTGGGTCCGTCACTTACATGACTTCGGTTAAACATAGCTGTGCAGTGGCAGTCGTCGGAGCCGTGTTATTCCATCCCGTGAGCCCACGTGCACTATAAATGTGCTCAAGCTAGACATGCAGTTGAATTCTCTGAATATAAATGTATCGTGCTCGTTCAAGCGTAAAAATGGCGATAAAATAAAATGGGGAAAGGTATCCTTGCTTCTTTCACCACACTATAAATACAATTGCTACCCATATCCAGGTATAAAACACAATGAGATGTAACGCGTGTCGTACTCTCCATTTATCACTTTTATGGATTTCGGATGAAAAATCTATTCTTCCATTAAAAGAGTTACGAGTTATGACGACTCCTGCCTCTCAAAGCTACTCTTTTTTTCCCTATTTCCCTATCTCCCTCTTCACCGTACTTATCATTTCCACCAAATGTCTGCATACCGTCCAAAGCTCAACAAAACCACCACTCCCATAGTTCGTTCAGGATCAGACCCTCAGTCACACTCGTGTACCTATGCAGGGAATATCAATGACTCAGTACAGCGGTACATACAAGCCAGACGACGCTTCACAATTCCTCTATGCATCTCTCCCTATCTACCCCGTCCAACTCCGAGGCCTCAATTACATTTCCAAAGTAAAAAGTGTGGGGCAACCCTCTCTCCACCGCACACGACCGTGCAGTGCCCAACGCTGCCAACACTACACACTCTCTGTACACACATATAACCTTTAACTTCCTGCACATTTGCTTAAATACAAGGGAGCTGAAAGCGAGCATGGAAGCATCCATTCTGGTCCACAATGGTAAATACGAACGTAATTCATAATATGCAAAGTTTAACTTTTATAATTCTATTGTAGATTCTTTGACTGGGATTCAAAGCTTCATTCAACTCTCAGCCCCCTTCCAGTCCTCAATTGTATACGTGGCTCTAATTCATCCCCAGGATCTCAACAGCGCCTTTCTCTCCAGGCACATCCTAAATTATCGATGCCTTCTTTCATTCCACCATGTATTTTTCGCCGCGGCTCCTGCAGCACTACTGGATCCATTTCAATTCACCGTATTGTAGTCAAAAGTTTTTCTTACCAACCTGCTCATGCTGTCTCTGGAATTCATTTGGAAGATTCTGACTCTACCCTTCCTCAATCCTTCACTCCTGCATCCATTTAACACTATTTCAAAAACAACTTTACCCAAAATTCCAGCCAACAGACTCCGTCCCTTTTGCACTCCACTTTCTATAATCAATTTGACTGCTTACTCCAGCTCTTCTTCTGCTTGTAGAACACTCCGCACAAATTGCTCATTAGCAAGGAGTGTGAGCGACGACCAAAGATGAATGTGTTTAATATTTATCAGTCGTATTTACTACAGATCCTTTCTTCTACTTCCAACATCAGCCCAAGCCCAGGCCAAAGCTACCCATCATAAATTCATAAGAAAGATTTCGAGCCGCAATGCAAACAGAGTTATGGAGAGAGTGACTTCCTCAAACTTCATCCGTACACAAACACAGGAATGTTTGCCATTGAGAAAATCTCCTCATTTCTCATTCTGATAAGTTTGAGTTTCATTCATATTTTTTAGCACAGGGAGCTCAACGCAGGAACCAGGCAGGTCTCAGACAACAAAAAATTCATTTCCCAAACGATCAAGCAATACATATACAACATAGAGAGAGAAGGAGTGAGCTGAAATAGAAATCCAGATCGAGAAAACCGTTTTCCCAGTTATCCAGCATAAATAAAAACATTTCTACACAGTGAGGCAGTGGAAGACTGGAAAATGTTGAAAATACATATATCTTTTGACGTCTACATGTGTCCAAGTCCAAACTAAAACTCACATTTACTTGTTCACCCGTTCCCTTTTCCCATTCCCATTGGCCAAGGCATTTTCTATCGTGTCTGACTGACTGAGTGGTAAGTATGTAGTATGTATGTGCGTACGAGTTTGCTGGTTCTGGTTCGGTCATGCAAACACCCACACATCAAGAATATTTTATTCTGTAACTACATTTTTTGTTGTTAAAATCTAGACGCAAGACGCACACACGAAGCTCCGCACCAAAATGGTTACCACACGTACAGGGTATACAACATACCTACATGCATCCGACCACTCAACATGACACTGGGCATGCACATCCAACCTCTTAAATATGATATTTATATTTCAATATCGGCCATGTTTAAGAATGTGGCATGAAATAGTGGGGACTACAAGAGTAGGGACGCACAAATATACTTTTCATATCCTTCCACATCAGAGAGAAAATGTTAAATTTCTATCAATTTCCAAGCCAAGCCTATTGTGAGAGAATGTTCAGCCAACCTGAAATATCATGGTTACGTAAAAGGCAGTGAGACTGAAATTCGTGTTAGACACAAACGTATGATTTCATATGGGCACATTTGAATCTACACTTTGTGTATTGTGACCGTGAGCAAGTACATCTCATTTCCATTTACTCCTTAACAGGAACATAATTTATGTTTCATTTATTCATATCCAAGGAAAGAAATCTCTAGCTTGTGAAGTAAGGGTAGTGTTAAGTCCTATCTTTCAGCTCTCACTCGTTACACGATCATCAGGGCACCCATCATCCCATTCTAAATCCTATTTTTCCAATTCATTAACTTGTCACCCTGCCACCAAGTCCCACAACCTTTTCCTACAATCAAATCACTACTTTTACAGAGTCCCAGATAGATTACATCCACCGAGCTGACTCAACCCTACGCACAATAAAATCACACACAAAGTGGAAACAGATATACAGAGTTACGTTCCGATTAGTATCTGCCCCGCCACTATCTGCAGTACATATCTGAGCTGGAGGTCTTCCTCCAGCTCTGGAAGGGCAGAGAGACGAAGCCATCACACCAGCATTACAGCGGCAGCAACGAACGAACCAACGAACATATGTACATCTGCAGTCTCAAACAACATCCCTGAACATTACGAGCTCCTCGCTATCTTACAGCATCTTTTTCAACTCGTTCTCCTATTCTCTTCAATTGGATTAGTTTTCATCCGGACGTACCATTATAATGCCGGCTCTGCTATACGCACTTCCATACACTCCGTTCATACTGCCAGATGTATACCTACATCATATTATGCACAGGATGCGTGGCTGGGACCCAATGCGGGCCCACCAAATACAATCCAGCTCTAGGCAGAGCATCACGCCGACGACGTCAAACTAAATTCAAATAGAGTTGATCGTGTGAGAAAGTTAATGGGTTCTTACGGGGCGAGAGAGATGCAAATAGGTTAACAAACACACATCTGTAGTTTACCATGTGGAGTCATGTAAAATAATTTTCTAATGTGCCCTTTAGTCAAGCTAAATGAGGGAGCACTTGGTTCAAGGGAATTAATGTCTAACTGCCTCCAACACGGAGACGGAGACGCTAGCTCCGTCGTCCAAGTGAATCCTCCGCCAAATACGCTACAAGTACCAGCAATCTACGAGACGCTGGAGCATGTGGAGTCTCTAGGACGGCACTTTAAGGAGTCCTGGAAGCGGAATATATTAAAAAGTGTAGAGAGGTCTTACATTACAGAAACTACGGAGAGGACGCAATTCGATAAAGTAACATTGACTTAATGGTAGGACGTCAGACAATCAATTACACGGCACTGGTAGTGTACTATCTCATCTCCCCCTTAAACCCTCCTCGTTCCATTACCCCATTCAATTGAAAGCTGAGTGAGAGAATGGGAGAAAAGTTGGAATCCGGAGTACATATCTAAAATCTAACGATGGCTGAGGCTCTCAACGGAAGACAAGGACGAGGATGATGGGATGGCGTGGGTTGCGAGGCCTGACTTGGGTCGCCACTACTGCCACTCTCCTGCGTACTCCGCACTTCCCGGGACGGGAAGATCGGCTTCCTTGGTGGCTGCTGCTGATGCTGGCTGAGCGACAGAGACAAGGCGATTCCTATACGAAGGGGTGAAGTGCACTCAATAAATCCTAATAGTTCCATCAGCTGGAGGAAAATCAAAGATGAGGATGGAGTCATTGGAGCCGGGAGAGTGAGGAGCTCTGGAGGTCTTTCTCTATTTGTATGTGTTGTGCCCAGCTGTCAGTACAGGTCAGAGAGTCGCGTCAACTGATACGAACAGAAAGGGAATGGGAATCTCGGTCATTAAGGTGATCCTCAGGGGTACCATTCCCCACCATTCCTGACTTTGGGAAACTCTTTAGTTATGAGTCCGACCAAGTATAAGATTGGTTGATCACTCGACTCGAACACATCTAATCCTCCCTTCCCTCGAATTCCTTTCTTCCTCCAAGCATGAGAGCTCCGCTCTCCCGTCTCTCCACAGATCCATGCTGCTTCCTTCCCTTCCCTTGTCCCTGAGCACAACTGGAATCTCGACTCTGCTCCAACCCTGGAAACCTGCCTTTCTGAGCATACTTCACATCACTCCCAATCTCCATACATCAAAATGATTTCTCCCGTGTCGCAACATTTGCATTCATTTCTCCCACTCACAACAAGTCAGAGAGAAATTAGTGCTTAGTCAGTGGAAAAGAATAAAACTGAAACAAAATCAAATTTGGCACTTTAAACTCCTTTTTTTCCCCCAACTAAACGTCTAACCTATTCAATCCCAAAAGACGCATAAGCAGAACCAAATAAGGCCATTTTTTTTTCTGCCAACCAACCACTAGTACAACTACTACAGATCTACTGCCAGGCTGCGACTCACGGTGCAGTGGATAGAGACGAGCGTCAAACGAACATGCGAAGACGAGGACGAGAATCCCATAATGGGTATATTATATGTAAGCAGAGTGAAGAGTATAGAAGATCAATGCTGAAGCTCTCCTCTAGCTCATAATTGAATGAGTTCAGTCGAATTCATTCAACTTTTTCTCTTTTTCCTCCATTCTTTTTCTCTTCTTTTCCTCCAAACTTCTGTCGTAGTTGCAGAGCCTCTTAAATAGCAGCTTGAGCTTTTAATGTATTTTCAAAGTCTCGCAGTATGGATAGTTCTTTTATTGAGGGAGCACACACAGCGTCGCAGCAATGTTCTCCCAAACAATGAGTAATGTACACCTTTTTATTGAAGTTGTCTCTCTCCTCTCAATCCCTGACACGGAGGACACGAAGGACACGGACGTTGCTCACCATAAATAAATCAAGTGGAAATAAAGCCTTCACAATTAAAGGAAATTACAGCGTATTACCTTTGAAGAGATCTTCCACATCTGCGACAGGAGGACTGGAGTCGGCTTCTGCGGACGACTCAAGAAATCCAACCATAAGAGTAACAAGGTATGCCAGTGACCATAGTTGAACCCGAAACTTTTTTGGCCTCCCTTTTGAGTGATAAGTGAATGGCCAATCCATTCCACTTTTGGTAATGGTTAATCTGAAAAATATAATAAAAATAAAAAGGTCCCCATCATTCTTATTTGAACAACACACATTCCAAAGACAATCCCATCACTCCCATTACATCAAAATTTACTGGCCACTACTTCTCCGTCCAACATCCAATCCAAACCTGAACGGGGAAAGCAGACAATAATGACTTTAATCGCCATTTCCTAGCTTTGGCACGTACCTAGATTGCCATGATGCTAAGAATACCAAGACTACATACATACAATTAGATAAGCATCTGTACGTAGGCACTTTCAATTTAGACTCTTAAACTTAATAGGGTTCATCACCCATGGCTGCATATATA
Organism: Dicyrtoma fusca; assembly: GCA_034695205.1. Taxonomy (NCBI): domain Eukaryota; kingdom Metazoa; phylum Arthropoda; class Collembola; order Symphypleona; family Dicyrtomidae; genus Dicyrtoma; species Dicyrtoma fusca. The sequence continues at coordinate 61,167 of JAQFZC010000078.1, forward strand.
CCCAATAAAGCACTCCCAGCACAGCAGAGATTTCCGAGGCAGCGCAAAGACGAGAGAATTTTCAAGTGTTTCAAGTGTGGTTGACGTCGAAGGAAAAATTATCCTACCCGCTGACAAATCCTCTCAATTTCCATGTATCTCCGTACATACATGTGCATCCACCCGCCACAGCCACCACACATATTTAGACAGACCCTAGGAATAGTAGCAATGAGAACTTGTTCACCAGGGGGATTAAGTACGCCCTACTTTGCCAGTGCCCATGTAAACGAACTCTGCATTGGACTGACGGGGAGAGACAAAAAAAGGCGTTGAGTGAGGATGATATCACTGGAGAGATGACAGTTGTTAGTTGTCACACGAAATCTCAGAGAGTCGAGAATCATACAAATGTCTCTCTTCTTTTGTTTTCTTTGGGTTTCCTCAACCACACTTTACGCAACGAGAGGCACTAAGGAAAAACCAAAAAGATATAGAGAGGAAGACCTAAGCATACACAAGATGATAACTTGCACGGAGACGTAGTTAGTCTCCCCAGTCTCGGCCTCATCAACCACTTTTAAAAACACACACAATCATACACAGAGCCAGCAAACATCACAGAAATGGGTCTGTCTAATACACACGGATACCTAAGGTTTATACATTTAGCTCCTTGGACTGAATTTGCTAAATGACGGAAGCTTAACCCTGTGTACATTCGTCGGAATACGTCCTAAAGTGAGTCCGATGCGTCCAAATTCCCTCCCTCTGTCTCTCCTTTCCACTCTCGTGAATAATTAAAACCTGTGGGACATGCAAATAGGAAATGGGAATTGCACACTCGACAGCCACTAAACCCCGACTCACCCTAACTCTCTCTGCATGGTGTCTATTCTGCGGAAGAAATCGAGTTGGAAGGATGCTCATGCTTTAAGTGGTAGACCGTCGAGTTCCTACTCAGCCAGCAAACACAGATGCAATACATATACACGTGAAGGAAATCTTCACACAGATTTACATTTGAAAACAACAGAAGAAACATTACCTATGTATAGCCGAGTCAGCACGCCATAAACTGTGTACACATGTATGCACTGCCCAAACGGATACGGATGCAGTAGTAGAAGAGCTAGCTTTACTCCCTGAATTCTTTCCACGTGTATCTACAGATGAATTAAGCATCGGCTAGTTTCACAGAAACTCTCATAGAGAGATGAGATGAGATTTGAGAACAGAAGCGGAAAGCAAACATTCCGACACTACTGCCGACGAGTAGGAAAACAAGCAAAAGATATCTTTCAAAACTCTATTCTGGACTCACAGCTACTTCCCTCCAGCCTCAGTTGTGTTTCGAAGAATAACTATTTTAGCTTTATACGGATGCTGGAGTCATTCGGCTTCGCCTCATACTCGTATTACCAATGCAATGTACTGCCACTCTCCCATTCACCACTGAATCAGAGCCCGCACATATTTTTTACAAAATATACATATAGGCATCTATGTGCTCCTCCAACTAAAAACGCATCAACAAAGACAAAAGCTACACATGCAATATGCATCTTTGCCGGCACGGAATTCATCTCCTAAAACACAGTTTCAACACATTCTTCACGTCAATAAAATTTCACTAGCCCCGTCTAGGACGTGAAGAAGAGTCGGAGTCCCACAGTCTAACTAACTATCCATGACTACAATGCACTGCAAGGATTTTCTATTGTAAAACCAAACAAATTTCCCCCCATAAGCTCATTTTTCCATCTTCAAATCTTCCACCAAATCCAACCTACAACTCATCAGACTCCCCAAAGGTTCTTCAAGCCTATTCTACCTACATAGTCTTTTGGCTGCTGAGAATGACGAACAGAGGAGACAAAATTCCAATGCCATGCGATTATCAATGGTGAACAAGATGGAAATCTTGCTTTGTCTTCGTCCCTTTGCGCCTGATGCTCAAGAATGGTAAATGACGACACCTACACGAGTTGTACAAGCTACATGAAATTGTTTCAATGTTCCCAAATATAAAAGTTACCAGAGGAATGTTTCCAGTGCATAGTTAAAATTAGTGGCCATGTTCCAGGACGGTTGGAAAGCGATCCTTCACCATCCACATGGTGTAAAAGACAACTAAGGATGGTAAAAATAACACACGCATCCATGCACATCCTGGAAATCCGGATTGTCAGAATCCCAGGATCTTGTAGAGTGATTTTAACTTTTGCCATCCATCCATAACATGAGCCCATAGACATTTCTCGTCGAATTTCTACGTGAATTGCAATAAAAACCACTCTCATCACTCTGAATGGGAAGGAACGTCTCTATACATACAGCTGCTGTCTCTGAATGTACAGGATTTTCACGGTGCGGAGAGGCTGACGGGAGAGGAGAGAGAGAGAGACATGGACTTTGGCTTTTCAGCTTCCCTCTGCAATGCTCAAGTAAATACAACCCCAAGTTTGTAGTTGTAACTACTCTCCACTCTGTCTGGCTACCCACTTGGCTCTGGCTATGAGAGACAGGAAGAGAGGACCTGAAGGAAATCATCTCGGTACACAGGAATGAAAAAGTATGCTGAAAAACTTTTTCACCAAAAAATCATTTCAAGTCACTTTTAATGTAGTGGAGGCAGAGGCCGAATATAGGTATGCATTATGCATATATTTTTACGCATTTTTTTTAAAGTAGAAAAGTCGTCTTCGAGGTCTTCTCCCTTTCTTCTTCGTCTTTCCTTCCTTAGTCATCGCCCAACCCAGACCGCGACACATTTTTCGTCTTAAGAGCCACATCACATGGTATTTTACTTTTTACATCCCTGGTCGTAAAGCGATATGCATAAAAAACCTCGAAGTGCACTTAGCTTAGCCCTATGTATGCACGGTTTCCATTACTCCTACATTACAGACACACGAGAGACAGCAAGACTCACAGGAGATACATAATGGCAGCATACACATCGTCAGATCTTCATCCATAATAATATATATACGGAGAGACAAGCAGCACTTGAGGTGGCTCTTCCCCTTCAACTCTTTTCACGTTCAACTTCTTAATTTGACTTTATTGACTCGAGTCAGGCTTCCCTATGTATCCCTCTTGAGAAGGAACGGCGCAAGTTTTTTCCCCAGCTTTTTCCGCTCTTAAGTTTAAATTTTAATGTCACAATTGAAACTACCCCATATTTTCAACAGCTATCCATCCATTCCATCCCCATCCACCAACAAGAACCAACAACACACCACCGTCACCATTACACCCAACAAAGCCACTCTACCCTGTGCCCATCCAAAGTAGGTAGTATGCACATGTTCACCAGCAGAGACCCCATAGTATCGAATATACTCTGGTCGACATATTTTGAAAAAGGTTCCAGTTCATTCGCATATCTTTCCCTCAACCCACCACGTCTTCTCAAGAGGGTAGAAAGCCACATCATCCATCCCAACAACAACAGCAGCAGCAGCAGAAGTGAATCAGTGAAGTTGAACAACAACCAGTTCCAGATAAGCCACCTCAACTCCCTGCCAGACGGTTTAAGAGCGTATCCGCCAGTGGATAATATTGAAAATGTTAATGCACCTAAAGATATACATACGTGTCTGGACTTGTGGTCTGAGGGCTCAATATGTACCGAGTAGGTGCATCGCACTCGTCCACGACTCAATAATTAATGTCGATATACACATGTTGGAAGGTCTATATGGGCACTGAGTGTAGACGTATATTACCGAGAAGTACCTACAAGGATTGATGCAGTTCGGTCGAATCTACATGATTTTCTCTGAACAATGGATTGCTGAGTTTTTTTTTTGATTTCGTCCCTCTTACTCACAATTTAATATTATATAGTTTATTTAAGATTAGCTCCAAGCCTTTTCTTCCTTCCTATCTCGAAAAAAAACTCAGATTCTATTTCACTCAGTGACTTTTGAAGTCATGAAAAACTTCATCACACTGCATACTAATTCATTTTGCCTCTTAGCCTAATCAACTTTTTGAGAAAATATGAGTCCCTCCGCTCTTTTACATAAATGACGAGTCAGAAAAATATTTGCATCATTCGACTCAGTCAACCATTAACGTTGATTCCCATCCCATAAGAGTATTATATCAACTTAAAACTTTTTTTCCCCCTCACTTCACACAGCCCCGGCATCACCATCGCATCGCCCATTTCCATCTACTTATGTGGAAGTGAAAAAAAAGGAGTTTTAAAGGAGAAGAGAGGAGTGAGGCCAGGACGCAGACAGCGACAGCTCCACAACCTCTTCTCCTTCTCCCATTTTACACAATGTATAGTCCATCAGCTTCATAAAGTAATGTGATGAACACTAAATGAGTTTTTACTACACGAATACTTCATAAGTACACTAAGCACCCCCTAAAAATAAATTTTTATGGAAGGTTTTCTTCACTCTAACTTCTTTTACTCTGCCGTGCCAGACCATGAACCACACCATTTCAGCTACTTATCCTCCTACTCTTCACTCCTCCTTGTAAAACTTATCATCTTTGCCATTCTTCCCGTGTCCTATTACTCCAAGAAAAAAAAAGAAATGAGAAGGAGAGGAGAAGGAAAAAAGACCATCATACCGTTCCATGCACTTCCGCCCGTCCAACCCAACACACCAAGCTTCAAAAACTTTTAAATGCCTTGACCACAAAAGTCATTTGGCCCTGGAGCTGATGACAAAAGGAGCTGAGATATTCAGACTATATTCGTCTCCTCAACGACTCCAAAACGTCGTTCATATCCCATTAAAGAGTAATTCGTTGGGTCCTATTCCCAAACATATGCTAACTATAAGTGTCCAGTGAGAGTAGCGTGAACGTGAGTATGGAATAATAATAGTGCTACTTGTGAACTTGTCACAAATGATACGTCCAGATGGGTCCGCATGGTGCAATGCTCCTTGAGACAGAACTGGAGCCCAGTGCCAAGTTTCATCGTCATTTTGAATCTGTCATTCCGTCTATCTTTGTCAGTCTACTTGTTCGCTATCGAGCTTAATTATATTCCACAACTACAACTCATACTAATTTCTCACTCATTCCTTTTAAATCAGTTCTTTTCTTCACTTCGTTAATGGAACACAGTATGTTCCTCGTCATTCTTGTTCTCTCTCTCTCTCTCTCTAGCTCGTTCGACTCTTACGCATTTCAATAGCGTATACTCGTCGAATGAATATGACTCCTACAATTCCAAAGTTCTCTCTCTCTCTCTCGCTCCCTCCACTCTCTCGTCACATTTAAAACCTCATTCCTTTTCTGAAGAGAAATGTGTCAAAATTCTTTACTAATAACTCGCACACAATCATTTCCATCCTCGCTTCCAGCTTTTTTCATTTCCGCCACAATTTAATCCCTCCTCCGTTCGGTTGACACACTTTAATGCTAACAATAATTACAAACGCTGTCGACTTCATTCACCCAAACCTCCGTTTAATTATGACGACGCCTCATTGTTCTCCTCCTTCCCAACTGCGTGTACCTTGTTAGAAAAGTTGGGAGCCTGAGTACACAGTCAAGTTGACTCTTAGGAGCAGAACTTGTACAACGTACTTTGCACAATCAAAGGAGATCTCACTGAGCACCTACGAATAAGCCAGAGGATGTAAAATGTGTGACAAATTTTGTTTTTAATACCTCGTATAAATGTATGCCTATGCTCGATCGAGCAGCTTGAGAACTTGGAAGACTACGCGTGTCTGGGTGCTGGGACCGGTATACTGACTATTTGGAAAGCCTTGACTCGCACACAAAAACCTATCTGCATGGATTTACATGTACTTATGAATTCAAGAAGACATTGGCGGCAGAGTAAAAAACAAATGTCTTTGCGATTATAGCTGCGGCTCTAGAAACATGTTGGTGGTCGAAATTGGAAAGCTGTTGTAAGAGAAAGCTTGGAAATAATAATCGAAAGATCCAATCATATGAAATCACGGTACTCTCGAAACGACGAGCATCTTCACAAACATTCACATCCACTGCTATTAACGACTTCCTCGACTTCCTGAGACGGTGTGTGCCGTTGGGATGAAATATACAAGACTTCCCGGCTTCCAAGGCATAAAGAAGGGATAACGAGAAGCCGAGGCAATTGTCTCGCACTCCTTCTCCTCTCACCGTCCTATTCTATTTCCTCGGAACGTACGGAGAAAGAAATGAATTTTAAAGGCGCTGCTGGCGGGAAGGTAGATCTTGCCTCGTTGATAATTTCATAGGAGCCATTTGAGACGGCAGTGAAGAAAAGGTCGTTAAGTCTACTCAAATCAACTCTGGGAGAGAGAAGAAACAAAGTTTTCTCTCAAGCACTAAAATTCCACATACATATACAGGCATTCATTCTCCCAGCGACGTATCTGTCCTTGTCTACCACGCCGTGTGCCTATAGCTTCCCCTCCTCACAGTCGGCACTTTTTCCAGGTTTTACCAGCTCACATAGAATAGACATGGAGGAGTGAAGCCTGAGCCCAGTCAACTACACTAACACGGCAGAGCGACTGCTACACAGAAATTACATACACCCACCCCACTATATTTCCTAGCATCTTACTTTTGACGCTGATGTAGTTACTTTTGTTCTCTAGTTGAGTTCCTCACAAGAGGATTTCTATATATTTTATCCTAAAAGACTTGAATTCCACTTGGCTTCTCTTCCCGCACACACTAAAATTATGAGACACTTTGGTAAAAGTCGAGTCTCTCCCTCTCTCTCGCTGCATCTGCCCAACTTGACTCGACGCCCTAAAAGGGAAAGCAAACGAAGACGGAAGAACAAGGAGGAAGACCACTGGAGGAACTCAAGCAACAGAACACGAGAATTTCTCTCCCCATTCCAAGCTAAAGCGGCGTGGCAAAAAGGCACAGAGACACCGTTCGTTACATCCGCTCACATCTCCGCCACCGTCCAAGCTAGAAGTCTACACATAAAATATCTTTACACAATCACTCTACTTGAATTCACTCCTCGTTTCTACTTTTGTTTGGGCTGTATGGACATGGGGAAAGTTTGCACAACTAACTTCACTCAGTCCTCTCCGCCGCCGACCATAACAACCTCAACCCTTCTTTTTCTCTCCTTTCACTCAAGCGCTAATCCCTCCCCGACGCAAACACATTCAGACAGTCAGACACAAATACAGACAACACTGGATTCACATTTACAAATCCCGAGGTCCGATGCTCCCTACGTCTACGTACAAACCTAATTCAATGCACAAATTCTAAGGATAGCATTTTTTTCCTACTTCTCCTCCACCGCCACTCAATAACCGGGGGAAGAAATGGCTCTATTCAGTTAGTTAACCCAACTGTGCATGGAACTATTATAAGTCGTCTTAATACACTGGAAAAACCAGCAGAAGCTCTCGTGGTAACAGTAGTAGCACAACTAATCGTCAGCGAGGACTACTGATTTAAGCAAACTTACGCTCAGTCAGCTCAGGAAGTTGATTATCAAGTCCAAGTATACATACACAGGGCGAAGAGAGTATCCCTATCGTATTTACTTGACGCTCCTCCGTCGGGGCTTATGTGGAGCAGGCTGATATGCTCTATCACCTAGGAGCCATGAGGAGACACAGTGAGAATTTTCAAAACTTCCACTTTTCATCCTTAGAGAGAAGGCCGTAAGACTAATTGACAAATCTTAGGTATCCGGTGGCTGGTGTCTCAAATGATACGCTAAAATAATGTGATAGGATCCTATTTCGCGGATAAGAACTAACGGAGCTGATCTTAATGAGGATTTTATTATTTGACACATGAGCATCCATTACTCGTGACACCTCTGACAGGCTGAATGGATACAAAGGGCCGGGATGGCTCCAGCATACTGGGTCATAAAGAACTGATGATGACTTGACGGGCTGCTAAATGCATAACCTTATCGATATATCCCTCTGTACTCTGGGATTCTGAGGAAAAGATGAGCCGATAAGGAAGATATAACATGGAGGTCGATCTATTCTCTCCACTAACAGCATAAATAATCATAGGTCTCACAGCAGGAGAAAACCACAATGTTGGTTCGTCTTTCTGGTCGACTCTCCGACCCAGAGCAACACAGAGAGAGACGCAGCCAGCCGACCAACCAACCAACCAACATCAAATAACTAACAAATGAAATCATAGTCTTGTTTATGCTTTGTCTGCGAAAGAAGATACGAAATATATCAAGCACGTAATATGTACCCCATCCAACCTTGGAGAACCAGAATGTATATGTAATGGCCATATAAGCGCTCGACGGCACTTTATTATAGACTATAACGAGCAGAGGGAGACGAGCTCAGTAAACCGTGATTGTCTCAAGAATCAAAGTTTGTCTTTCCTCAACTCTGGTTACTTACAAGAAATGTAGTTAGAAATGCACATTACTGATCAGCAAGCACTAACGATAACTTGGCAAATTGAATAAATATATCTGAGGAAACTCGGAATGTTGAGCTTATATAAGGCGAAAGGCGTTAAAAGGAGTTTCCTTAATTTCAGCTTCAGCTGAACATTTTTCTCACTTACTACTTACACCCACTGACCACTTGACCTCCCTCTCATTACTTTCAGAACTTCTCAGTCCCAGCCATCATCATCCATTCATGATTCCAGGCAATATCCTCACTCAACCAGAGTTGTATCTACTAAGTGCCCCGCACAAAAAATAAATAAAGTACTTCACCACTGGAGATGGGATGACAGGAACATATGAGCATACATATATGGCCGTATCAAAAATGAAGTAGAAAAAAAAGAAATTCTGGAAAATTGTCGTTTAGATGAGGAGTGAAACGACCGAATGACAGACGACAAGGGTTCGTGCTTGATTCTCGTATGAACTATAGGATAGGCCGTAGAGAGCACGTAGAAACCATACATTACTACTTTTTTGTATTAGTTAAACTACTTGAACATTAGATAGATCAAAAAGCTTATAGGCTAGAATGGGACTTTTGTCGTGGGCTACCCCATTATTCCCCCCATCCAGTAGCTCGTAGATTTCCGGGGAATAACAACACGGGAGCAGACTGCGTATCCCGCGAATCCGACAGACTTTTTTCTTGTGCCTATCTCTCTTCAAACTCTACCTATCTATCTCAATCTTGATGCTCCAACGACATATCTTTTATTTGACTACTTAGATGGCCTAGCAGTTTTTCGAGCCTCACAAACAAATAAGTTAGTCAACCAATTCAACTTTTCCTCACATCCACGATCATTCACATCCAACAGAGTCCTCACAATGTGTATTCATGGATCGATTTATCTGACTCTATGAGGACCCACATGAGCACTACAGCTCCTACATATCCGTCAATTCACCTCCACCTACTCACTTACCCATGTATGCAGGAGTACGCGGGGACAAAAAAAGAGGAAAAATACTTTGTTTTAATAGACAAAGTTGGCAAGAGTTAGTCGTCACTTGATTAAGCGGAGGAAACATGGCTTGCCTGAGTCAAAACTCATAACTCAGTGACTCTTGTGGAAAAATAGATCCATGAAGAACCCGCCACTCTTCGTCTCGTTAATCACACATTCGCTCACGTATATAGGAACCAAATAAGAGGTCTACTTCATAACAAGTTCAACTTTTTAAGTGCTCCGATCCCACACACACATACACACACACAGCCAGTCATGTCGTATTTTTTCTGACTTTGTTTGGACTCTATGTAGATTTCCTCAGCCCTAAACGACAGTTTGCTGTTCGAGGGAGAAATCTTCCAACCTCCGTCTCGTCCGCCTACTCCTCTTCATGTTGCCACTACTGCTGCTCAAGACTAGTGAAGACACTTAAGAGCTATAATGCCAGACATGGAAAGTACAGCTAGCCGGGAGTTCATGCCGAATGTTGAAGAAATGTTGAAATCCAGAAAAATAAGCGTCGTCTCTCAGCCTGACTAGAGACACCACTCTACCATAACTGTGCTCTAAAGTTACACAATGTTTCCTCTACGACTTTATTTTGCTTTTGAACACTTCCATTGTCTCCTCGTAGGAGTCAACTGTCGGCATCGGCAATGCGTACAGAAACATCCACGTCCAATGCACACACACCGTTCCACACTCACACATATCCGCTTCCAACGGAATCTCCCTGGATCTGGCTTCTCTGTTGGACTTTGACTCCGAGTAGTCGGTAGTCAACTAGTTGAGTGGTGGATGATGGCTGGAAAATGATGGGAAACTATGTAAATTATCCGGCTGAGTCTTCTGCAACTCGGCTCATCGTTCAAGGAGGGATAGGGCGCAGAGAGAGAGAGAGAGACGACAAGGTACTTGAGAGCATCCATCCGTAGTCACAATTTGTCAACTGTAGTAATGTTTGAGGAAAGAAGAAGAAACCAGATGAGATATGAAAGAATGTATGAGCTCCCCAAAACGGTGGGTGCGAGACCTGCTAATACAGAGGGAGCTCAACATTATCCAGACGTGAACTATAGGTACACTGTACAAATTGGAGTGGTTTCAAATATAGACAGACACAAGAGTCCTTTTGCCCGTTTCCATTACAGCAGAATTTCGTGGAGGAACCGGGCTCCGCACTCATCAGACTTAACACCACCTACCCCGTGCCATTTCCAATGCCACTTCAACGTACCCAAGTCGGACTGAACAGCCAGAGGAAGTGAAATTAATGCATAATGAACGATGCGAACAAATAAAGCAATTAAAGCCTCGTTAACTTCTACTCTATTTCTCACTCACTTACTCACATTAATTTTCTCATCAACTCTGATGCTACTCACTCTCTCTCTCTCTCTCTTTGCTTCTCGCCCCCTCAGCTAAACATATTAGTCGTATAGTCTCCTTGTTCACGCTCCATTCTACACATTCTAATCGTAAGACGACTCGCAAAATTTAATCGCTCCCTATGGTTCTTCTTCTACTGGACTTGAAATTAATAACCCCATCCCTTCTCCCTACCTTCCCATCCTGACACTTGCTGTAAATTCTAACTCGGCACTCAAAATATTCCCTTCTGCTCCGCATCTGCTCACGTTTATTCTTTTTACTAATGAAATGCGTAACAGGCAAGCAACAACGAAGGGCTGACTAACATGGAGCGACAATAATTCTAAATTACACTTATGCATGAGCCTCCAACTTCTAACCACCAATAGTTCAGAGGATGATGGCCTACACCTATACGTGGGGCATCTACATACAGCATTTACGACAACCTTAGTTATTTTAGACGCTAATCATAGTTATGTTTTCCACTTCCCCAACTGCCTCCGGGACAGAGTCTAATCTTCCACATCCTTTTCATTAGGAGACTTGGGAGCAGATCCATATCTCAAACTTCAAAGATGACCAAGAGTCACAAAGAATGACTCTCTGACTCTGCGTACCCACTTATATTTATAGCTACATATGTATATACCCAACCAAATCAGAGAAAGAGAGATGATGAACTCATCTTTAAATGGAAAATAGGATGGAATTATCTGTAGAATAGAGACACTTAAAAGTTCATATGTGAGTGTGTCTGTAGATATGGGATGATGAGTACGGCAAGATGCAAGCAGTATAACTTGAGAATGTTCTTACATAAGATTAGCAGGACTGACTTGGTAACTCCGAAATAATAATCGTAATAATACCTTTTATACGACAAAGTTAAAACCGGCTCTCGGTTTCGCTTCATGTCGAACCTTGAAATGAAAAGAACTTTGTGATCTTAAGGAAGAGTGAACAAAGTCAAAGATGGGTCGTAAACTAGAGTCGTGAAAGGGACTTTTGGCGACTACACTTTGCACATCAGAATTACACTCTTGAAGGCAGCTGAGGAGGGAGGAGAATGAGCGAAGGAGACGAGAGAATAACTAAACAAGGAAGCTGTGGACTTCACGTCAGAATATGTAATGCAAGGACCAGCATGCGAGGGTCCCCCTTCTGCCATGCTGTATGCATTGGACTCGGGCTACAAAGTTAAAACTCATATTAATCGTGAAGACGGGGAATGCAGGGGGAATACAGAAAGAAACATACGCTGAGTAAACTTCTGCCCCCCTCCCCCTTCAGCCAGCAGCTCTTCAGCTTGTACGTATACGTACGTACACATACAGGATGAGGAATGGAAATTGTATTAAAGAAACATCCAAAACGCGTGGCGATAAATCGGGTTAAATCGGAGGAATATATCAGTCTACGAAGACGTATCCCTTGGAAAATTTATGTCTACAATTTCGCTAATGGAAAACACTTTCCATTCCTGTCACGACAATACAACACAATAACACAAACATTACCCACACGACGAATGGACGACTTAGTCAGAGTGAGGACGGGAGGTACATACTGGGAAAGAACCGACCCTGACGAAATGAACCCAATATTTCCTTCTATTTCTTCCTCGTATAAAATGCCTTCTTTCTATTATGTCACACTTATTAGCCAATTTTTCTTCTCAAATTGAAAATACACTGAACATGTATGAAGAGGACCGGGCCAGACCCTCATCATATACACTTCCACAGTACGAGTGCAAACAATACAAATGTGGGCACCCAGTACAAATAACGTGTCGTCCACAATTTATTCCTATCAGTGAAGATTCTTGGGAGTTGACAGTATTTACAACTTCTTCGTTAGTTAGACTGTCTCAGGCGCTCTCACTCATGTCCTCCCTTGTATCTTCCCAAGTACATATGTATCGCTCACGATCCTAACGAGATATTATGTTTTTCTACGACTGCAGTCGGAGTTGTCCAAGTCTTCCCTGCATTGTTTACTTTGTTTACATATTGACACTTACTCCTGTCTACATAAAGTTTTGATATTGAATTTGAGAAAGTACCAAGAACTGGGAGAACCTTTCACACTGATTTTATTTAGCCAACTTAGAGTGTGTAAGATCCCTCATGAAGACTGCGGAGCGACTGTGGGGCTGGAGAGTCTGAGTCTCCTCCACCTATGTAAATTCAAAACTGAGACGCGTATAGGCTCATATCGGAAATGTGCGTGCTTTTACGCAATCAGGAAAGTTTACCTTCCATGTCATGAAACGATAGAAATGGATAGGAACGATAGGATAGATAGGAGCCAAGAAAACTCTTACTCAGGTTATTATCTCTATTTCAACTTCCCTCGACTTTCACGTTTCGTGTATGTAAAGTTGAGTGAGCGAGTGAGGAGATCTTTGAGTTTTGTGTGAGTTGTGGGGAATGGAATGGATGGCATGTATACTCAAGCATGCCATGCCCACTAGGTAGGTCCCTAGAAACTGTTGTATAAACAAACGAAGGGAGGCATTAAATATGTTTTCCTCGTGGTTCTACCGGTGTAAATGTCAATTGTGAGCTGACAGTAGTGTGGAGGAAACGGAAGACGGAATGTTTCGGGTTAGAGTTAGACTACCACGGAGGAAATCTCATCACATCAACTTATCAGCTCATATCAGTCATTTAACCCAGCGTAATGTGAGATAGAACACCTATTTTTAAACTTTGCTCTTTAGATTCTATCATTAGGACGAGAGTCCGTGCGTGTGTAAGTGTGTTTATGGTTATTTGTCGAGTGATGAGTCTACCGTGTACACTCTTTTAAAAACACACTCACACACACACACACACAAGACACGGAGCGAGGGATGAGAACTTACAAGTCACAACTTATAGAACATGCATTCTTGTCTTGACCGTATTTTGGAATGAGTCTGAATGTTTTTAACATTACCTTCCATACTTAGACAATGTGCACAAAGGAACAAATGCACCAAGTATCATTTCATTGAGAAGCCAGTTTCAGTCTCTTCTTCAGCGTGTCTACTAAAGTAATATTATTTTTCTGGCGAAGGATGACACATTTTGATGGGAGGAATTGTCCTGTGGAGGCTCGACTACACGGCCCAAAAGCACGGAGGGAAATAGTCACAGCACGTCAACCAGAGAAGTCTACAAACACTCACACATCACATCCCAGCCCAGAAAAACTCTAAGATTGATGGACAGACAGTTAATTATTTGGGAGAGAGATGCGAACGGATTTGAATGTACAGTCCGTAGATCTGAGCATTTTCAAATGGGGAGACGCGGAGAGCCAACACTTTTTGTTCAGTGACTGAATGCACTCAATCCCATGATGGTGGAGAAGAGTCGAAAGACACACTCAGAACTTGTGTAGCGGGAGCAAGAACACATTAGACGCATTCTTCCACCTCTTGTTCACATTCATCTCAATTGTGAAAGAAGAAATATACCTACTAACGGAACTAATTATTTGGCAACTTACAGGAATGCTGATTTGTCATGTTCTGTCACACGGTTTCTGCTGCTCTCTTTTTGTCGCCGTCGTTGTGGTCGTAGTCAAAGTCGTCGTCACCGTTGAGCTTCCCGTTCTCGCCTTCGTCTCTGGTTCTTCACCTAGCGACTCCGGATTCACAACTGCCGACTGCATTTACCACTTCTCCTACAATTGACGTCTCACACACTTCTCTTCCACACACAAGACTGGCTCCTCACATTTTCCTGGCTTCGACTCAATATTTCCAGCACAATGCTCCGTGGACTCCTATGCGCCGCTCTCAACTTCCCAAGCGGAAACTTCCTCACACAGAACTAAATATATTTTCTCCTCGGCCTCCGTATTTCTCCTTTTCTTCAAACGGGACAAACTCGAGAGAGAGATCCAGAGAAACGAAACAAACTCGCACTTACGCAGAACACAAATTTTAAAAAACGTAGAAAAAAAACCCAGTAACAGATGAAGGAAAAATCCGTGTATTATTTTCACATGTAAGCTTCTGTCTTGTGGTATTCACATAAATGTCGGGCCAAAAGCACCTTGATCTACGTTGTCATCCTCCAGGAGCTGCTCTTCTATAAAACCAACTTTTACTCAAATTCTTCTTCGTCTCTTTTTTTCTCTTCGCTCAGGCAATCTACAAAGGATCTTCCTCCATACACATGGATAAAAATGACTGTCAGCCCTTCAAAAGCTCACTCATATCAGTCTTTCGTCGTACACATGTGGAAAATTAAGCGTGAATTTCGTTCCGTCCCACTTTGTATCATCCCTATCACGATTAACGACAAACTTTCCAACGATTCTGTCAAACCAGAGACTTGTCAACTCTCCGTCTGATGGGAAATTTCAATCAATTCAAGTATTTTAGTCAATATAATCAATAGAGTGTAAAATGTAGAAATGAAATACAAGACACACTCCCTCCTTCCAACACTATATACTACTAGTCCGTGAGTTTTGGTGTAAACATCACCTCAGTAGTGCATACTTTTCAAATGATTCAGAATGCAATTTAGCGTATCAAGATCAATACGTAAGTACACCGATATATGTACTTAACAATGACTGATCTGCATCGGCGGCATTCCGAAAATGGCAACCTGGTTTCGGTTCACATACCGGGGTAAAGATAATACTATATGTGAAAATAAATCCACCAAGATTAGAATTTTATTTCCCAGATAAGCTGTTCCGGAATTCTGCTGCTGTGCATATCCAGTCTGTGAACGCAGATCAAAGTACCTTAAGTAAAAAGGCCATACTTTAACACTTTTCTGACTCGAGCCTAATTCCCTCATTAAATGCAAGCCCATAACTTGTGAAGCGATTCGCTCGTCCAAGCCTTTCACGCCAATCAAAACATGTGTGTGTATATCTAGCAACATTAAAACTTATTCGATTCTGATATTTGAACCATTCAAGTTTTCACTATCAAAAAACTATGAAATATGAATCAACCTCCTATTTATGTAAGAATATGACACCAGACTCTATAAATTTTAATCTTAACTTAAGTAGCATATTATTTATAATGGCAAAGCTGTCAAAGTTACTTAGCATGAAAAAAAAACTGACATATAAAGATTTATCTTTTAAATACTCAGCAAACTCGCATTGTTTTTAACTCTAGTTTCAATCTCAACACTTTCAACTCTTATTTATAGCCACGTTCAATTTCATATTTTTATACAGCTTTAATTTTTTTAAGTAGTAATTTTACTCTCACTAGCTCCTTCCATACGAGACGGTCAATGGACTTTCAATTTTAACAAAACTAATAAAAAAAATTATTACAAATCTATTTGCTCTACATATTAGAATCAAAATTTTAGCTGCTACAAGGGAAATAAAAATAAATAAATGACTGCAACAGTCAACGGTATTTGACATTTCGTTTCAAAATACCTATTCGACGTATGATCGCTAGTCACCATGAAGTAAACACTATTCTCAAATATTGAGTATGCTAGGTTAAAGAATGTTCTCTAAACTTTTTAAGTATTCCGTATAACCGTCAGTCACGACAGTCACTCACTAGGACCTCCTAGTCACTAGTCGGGTTCCCAGTTCCCAGTCCCAGTTTTAAATTTCCAGTAGCATCGCATCGAAGTTGTCGGTTATGTACCACCGTCAGACATGTCAACTATGAGGCAATACTATTTATTTACCGCTTTAACCCGTAGTAGATGTGATCACCCAACATCAAACCATAAACTATCTGCTGTGAAAGACCGAAACATTTTGAACCCGCAAAAAAAAAGCCTGACGGCTGACACTCTAGTTTGACATTCCATAATCATCAAAAACGACACACAAGTTTTGAGTTACCTCAAAACTCCAAACACTCACTTCTGACTCTGACTATGGAGACGGGCATTACATATACATACACACACACACAACATCTCCATCATGACATAATCCAACATTCAACATTCAGATTCAATCATCCTAAACTTTTTACCGCAACTTAAAAGTTTCCCCCGAAAAGAAAAAAATCCACCTAAATTTCTCGGTTATTTTTCTCAATTGAAAATGTAACCGGATCGTCAGTGGTGAATGTGAACGGTGAATCGTGAATCATAGATCGTTTCGAAGATCGTCTAACACTTTGAAGGAATCTCTATTATGTCAACACATTGGAAAAATCCGAAACTATTCTATCAACTATATGTGACCGACAACCGACCGAGCATGGAGTGGATTTCAAAAAAACATTTTTTTCTTCTTCTTTCGTCTCTCCGTCTTCTTCCAACTATCAACAATAGGCCATCGGCAAGAGGTTGAGCAAAATGGAGGACGAAGTAAGGAAAAAACCCTATCACCTTATCCTAACCAACAACCTTTTGTTACCTGATCAATTCATACCTTGAGCTTAAAATTCTCCACTACTACCAGACACACACACACTACCAACAGTACCAACGTACCAACTACAAAATAAATACTTGCCTCCGTCTCTCTTCCCTTCAAAAACATACCACAACAATCGCACAGTCACTACAAACTACAACAGAAAAGTCGGATACTGAAAAAGGAAGAAAAAAAAATATCTAAAATATTTAAACTTACCAACTTATTCAAAGATCCAATAAATTCATAATTGAATTCACAAAATTCAAGGGGGGAATTCAAAAAATCCCAAAATATTTTTCACCCACAAAAATCACAAAAATCACACAAAAATTCACTGCACGCTCAACGAGGGTAAGTAGTACATGGTAGGTCCGTGGAAGTAGTCGAAGTAGTAGGCGACTCACTCTGTTGTATGTATCTCATGTTTTGTGGTATTTTTTTTTCTTCTCTCGATGGATATTTCTTGCAGCTCTCTCTCTCTCTTTCCCTTGGCCGTGTCTGTCCGTCTCTTCTGTTCTGTTTTGTTGGGCCTGTTGTAATTCTGTTGGTGTAGTTGGGATATTTGGAAGCTTAAACAAGAAGATGAGATGAGATTTGAGAGAGAGAAACGAACGGAGCAGAGCACTGTAGTACAGACAACAAACGCACACACTACTGCAGAGACTCACAGTCACATTGGCAGGCTGCAAAAGCATCAGGATTGAATAAAAGCAATGCAAAGCACAGCAGAGCCAGAACGTAAAGGGAAGGTAAATATGTGTTGGAGATCCCAAAAAGTATCTTTCAACCATAAGAGAAGAGCAGCAGGCTAGGCTGGGCAGACACACACAGGGTTGGTGGTGGTTGGGGATAAAAGACTCACAAAGGCACCACACAAAAATTCCGCTTGCCGTGTTGCCACTTCCAACCCTCCGTCCCTCATCAGCTCCTCGTCGGGACGGTCCAGAGTCATCTGCAGCATCTCTAAATGATCTCCGCATCCTCATTAAAATTGTCATCTTTTTTAAAGTTAATTAGGGATTTTGGAGGATTTGAGAAAAATTATTTTTGAGACTCACACCAATGGATTTGGCAATGGAACATTCCAGTGTGAAAATCGAGGGGGTTTAATCTAATGGGGGTGGTTGATGCTTCTGGCTCCTTGCCTGCCTGCTTGCCTGCCTGCTTGCTTGCTGTTGCCTCAAATCCAATGGCCTGGTCGAGCTGAGGGTAGCTTTTTCCTATAGAGGCTTTCATTTAAAGATATTTAGACAGGCAGGACAGTACAGACAGTGTACAGACGTCTCTGCATTGCATACTATGTATTTGGGGTTTGCTTTTGTACTTTTTGTCCGTATACATAGATATAGGACGGACTGCTAGTGCTAGTTCTACTCTACTATATTTTATTTTAGTGGGACCATAATATTATATACTATCCGTATACCTATATCTATAGGAAAAAGGCCTTTGTTTAGTTTAATAGTAAGTTTAGTTCGGCCGGAGCACATTGGATTTCTCACGGCTTTTTATTATAATGCTCTAATCTAGGCTACAACTATGTATGTATGGATGGACGAGAGTTTGGAGTGTTTGAGGGGAACCTTAAAAGTAGTTAGTTACTAGTTGGTAGTAGTGGTAGTGTTTGTTGTATTATTATTGTCGGTATAAATAAGGTACGGTTAGTATACAAGTCTATAACATGGGTACGGTTACGGTACAAAAACTGCATATTATTATTATTATAGATAGATATACAGTTTAAGTGTGTATCTATATATATATATGTATATAGATCCATCCACTCGTTTCGTCTTTTCGTATTATTTCGTTCCGTTGTATTTTCTATTTGGCCCGAATAAGTACTTGTTAATAATCATTGGGGAAAAAATAAACATGTACGTGGCTCGTATAGGTAGTGGATGTTTATGTGGAGGAGACAAGGAGACGAAGGATGCGGATACGGAGGAGATAGATAGACCCTGGAAGGATGTAAGGACGAGAAGTGTAAGTGTAAGAGGCCCCTGGTCTGACGGGTACTGGTCCTTTATAAAAATATATATATACGTATAGGTATGAAACTATATACATAAATAGTGCTTTATAATGTATGGAAATGGAAGGAAGGGCTGTAATAGTCAAGTCCTTGCTGTGTTGAAGAAGTGAAGAAGATGTATTCGGATATTTCCGATCCATTACATTGCACTGCTGTGTGTGTGTGTGTGCATTCAGCATTCTCATTCCTAGTGCAGTAATGCAGTGCAGTGTAGATTTACATTATATTACATTGCATTGGAAGCTATCTCATTTTCTCATTTCTTCTGCTCATAATACGTTTTTACTCCATCTCAATCTTCCCAAATGTTTCTTCTTGGATCTGTTTTTTTTTAACAAACTTTGTACTTGTCTTGAAGGGAAACTGCATTGTGTTCACTGAATTTTCTTAAAAAGACGAAAGTAAGCTCACGTTTTATTATATCTTTCACGAATACCATTATTTTCCCTCTATGTTCATAATATTTTCTGTGTGTTTTTATGGACTTGTTCCTCTTAAAACTTTTCTTCCTCTGCCTATGCATGCTATGGAGATACTTACTGAACGGCTCGGGTCTCCTTGGCCCTCTGATGTTATGTTTTTTGGGCATAGGTAGGCCGTCTGTATGTATGTACATACCTCCCTGTCCCACCTCATACTATGGAGTCTCGAAAAGTCTGTTTTCTTATTATTCTGCTCTGCTCTGTTCTATGTTCTGCTCTCTGCTCCGTTCTGTTCCCCGTCTTGTTTTGTTGTGTAGTAGTTGAAGTGAAGCCATGCAATCTGTATCTTGGTATGCATCTTGAACCTTTTGTAATTGTTGTAACGTTGTTTTCTATTTGTATTGTCATGCGTACGCTCACGAGGTTCCATATCTACAGATATAGGTTATCATTGTCAGCCATATAATTACTATATTAAAATGATACTGGACCCACTGTCCCTATATATAATACACTATTACATCTGTACACTTTTATTCTAATGTGGGATGCAATGCTGAAAGAGATGGGCCTTATAACTCTTTGTGACTATAGGTGTTTGGATATTTTGATATCGAGTCTTCGTACTAGATATAGTTGCCTATATATAGGTATATAGGTGGATGGGTATACTATGGAATCACAGCAGAGTGTTGTATGAATGAATATACCATGTAGATGTGGAAAAGGTTGTGGTTGTGTTGTGTGTGCGACGGAGTATTTTGTATCTGTCGAGTGGATCCTATAGCTTCATCTTGTAAGGATGGTAGGATGAAGTGTAACAACAATGGACCAGAAGGAAAAAGCAAAAGATAGATTAGGGTTGAAGCAACAATGTAAAAATGAAAATGTATTACAGAGCAGAGGGACATGAACGTGAACGTGAAGGAAAGGACTAGGTTTCTTCTCTGCTTATTGCTGTGCTTCAACATTTCGAGACTTGAAGACTTGGACGTGGACTTTTGGACATTCAACATTTTGCTTTTGAGTTGTTCATCTTGTTGGATTGTTGGCGAGAGAGAGAGAGAGAGAGAGAGAGGTGAAAAATGCATTTCAAATGCTCTCTGAATTGTGCTCTGCTGTGTGCTTTTGCTTTTGCTTAAGGCTTTACAACTTTTGGACGGACTTTTACAGGAGAGACGAGAGAGAAGATGTTATATATTCACGATCCTTCATACCTGTTTTCTTTCTCTATAACGCTTTTTACTAAATGCCTAATTGCATCGCATTAGAATTTTCAAGAGAATTTACAGGCATTGTACTAAAATGTCATTACTTACTTTGCACATGCAGTCCAACTTGTCTCTCTCGTCTCGTCTAGATGTTCACGGAAGATCTGCTCAATGTTCTCTCTTCTCCTCAAAACTATGCAGAGACGACTCATAGCCAACGAGTCAGATGTCCATCTGTATAGACATATGTGTGCGTGAATCCTTCTATGTAGACTATGTACATATATCCACTATAAACAAGGCACGACGGACAGATATACTTAGTCTACCTGTACTTCCTCACATGTTATGATTGCACTGCATCTTGTAGATTGAGCCGACTCTGACTGCCAGGGAGCATCGATGCGTTCTGTTCTCTTCTATTCTGTTGTGCTCTGCAGTTGTTGTGTGTATGGACTAGTTGTGTCTTTGCCTCGTAAAAGTTTATACTACTCGAGAAGCGTTTGTACCATTTCCAAAACATACCTACCTGCACCAGAACCAGAGAGTTGACGTTATCTGGAGAAAGAGAGCATGTTACTCTGGAAGCTACTACACACACACACACTCACACTCACAGGGACACGCAGATACAGATATGCACGTAGATTCACAACACACCCTAAAGGGGAGAGAAAAAAACTATTATTCTGCACAGCTCAACTTTTGATCTCTGTCAGTCAACCAAGTGAGGACAGAAAGAAACATTCTATGGCAAGGACTCTGCATGTACGGATGCCTACGTCTGCCGTATGCTCCTTGGACT
This sequence comes from Dicyrtoma fusca, assembly GCA_034695205.1. Lineage (NCBI taxonomy): Eukaryota > Metazoa > Arthropoda > Collembola > Symphypleona > Dicyrtomidae > Dicyrtoma > Dicyrtoma fusca. Next base: position 82,737 of record JAQFZC010000078.1, read on the forward strand.
GTGTAATTATATATAGATCTCATTTATAGAGAGCTTAGCGTCTGAGATGCATGTTCATGGACAAGGATGGAGGCATACAGGGCTTTAGTGGGAGAAAAAGGAATAATCATACAATAATGTCATTCTTGCTCCGCTCTGCTACGCTCAGGTATGCCTTATACCTACCTGCAGCTTCAGCCTGCTTTTCTTTTTCCCGATGCGATGCCTCACTCACAATCTGTCTGCCTGTCTTGTGCTCCTCTGCCTACAACTGTGTAGAAATGGAAGCAATGGCACTGGCAATCTTAATGCACAGAAGAGAGGTAGAGAATGAGCAGTCGACGGAGGAGGGTTATTTTACAGGGTACAAGTGCGAGAGATGTAAATGCATATCTTAAGACACTTTTGCCGGTTTAAAAAGGTTACTATTCTATACTATCTCAATCTTCTCTGGTATGTTCCCTAATGGACATCCATAGTGCATACCTCCGCTATGGCGGAGAGATAGACGTGGCGGGGATACAATGCAGATATAGGAGAGTACAATGGCATAGCATTACTAATGGGAATAGAAGATAGTTGTGTCTGACAATGAGTGCGAGAGGTAAAAAGAGTGAGAAGAGAGGGCGAGAGAGAGAGAGAGAACTAATAGTCTGTGAGTATAATCTGTGAGTCTCTGAGTCCTTTGAGTGAGTGAAGGATAAAAAGACAGAAGTGGAGGAGGGAGAGAGAGAGATAGAGAGAGACCGGAGCCGGAGAAATAGACCTGCTATATGCTCCAAGATATATATTATGCTCCACTATCTCTGGTGTCTTACACAATGCTGTCATGGAATGGCACGGGATGGAATGGTGGAATGGTAGTATGGAATGTGAAGGAAGGGAAGTGAAGGGATGTAAAATTATGATAGAGATATTCTAGTTGTAGTCTGAGCTTGACTCACGGAGCTTTTGCAAATGAGTCAAGTGATGTGATGATGATAATCATGGGGCGAGAAATGAAATAATCAAGGAGACTAATACAGATATTATCTGGATGCAGGAGCAGAGGCAAGTCAGCCGCCCCAACAACACCAAGTCTCATAGCCTTCCTTCATTTACGTAATACACATTCTAATCAAATCAGTCTCATCTACAATGTCAGATGAAAATGAAACTAATCCACAGAGTGACATTTTATTTTCATTTCACCACCCCAATCCAATTCGAATACGGCTCATTGTCTCATTATCCAACGCACACACAGACACACACACACACTCTACAACATCCACCAAACGCCACCAGCCCATGTGATTGGCAAAACATTGCATTGGGAGCACTGGGAAGTGCGGGTGTGTGTGTGTGTGGCTCAATCTTTTTTTCTTGTCTCACATTCTCATTCTGCATAATAATATTTTATTATCTTTCATTTTCGTTTATCCTCTCACTGCAGCACTATGACTCGTATACGCATACTGCTGATCATGGTCTGTCGTCCTTCGAGTTCTCTCTTGGCCAGATAGCAATTCGTATCATACAATCATATTCAGATGTCATACATTCTGCTAATACTTTTATTAGTCCTACACCCGAGATCTCCCATCAGCCCCTGCTACTGACAGTTAGTCCTCAATTAAGTTTTTGTAAATTATTTATTTACATCATTGTATTTTTTTTAAGCATTACGCTTGAAACACATTGTGTAATTTTATGGGATGGGAGAGAGTTGATGAGAATGGTCGGGCTTATACATATATATACTGCTGTTATTTTTGTTTCCATCACTTATTCTTTGATTGCTATTGATGTACATCGCACGCATGGACCCTGGATATGGTAAAAACTCTTAATGACGACAGCCTTCGCACAAGACATGATCTTAGACTGAGGATTGCATGTATAATTTTTTCACTATTAGTTGTAGATTACTCTCATTGACTTTTCATATTACGCCCAGAGTCGACCGAATGACTCTCTTTTTGTGTGTTTGTGTTCCTGTAGACACACTCATGCAATTATTATTATTACAATTTACAAACTTCCTCACACATTGCGTTTTTTCCTATTGTTTTACCTTTTTTGCGTTTTTCTTTTTGGCACACTGTCGAGCCTGTCGACTGTACTAATTTAGTGGATGAAAACATGACGTGTAAAAACTATGCATTATAATTTGCAATTTGAAACGTTGAATCTTGCCTTTGTTCTGTCTTTTCATGCCCATATCTTGGAAAAGCTGAGGATGGAAGAGAAAAAAAAATGAGTAAATGTAAAAATTGTAATCGAGAATAAAATTATCTCGAATGGCTCAAATGGATAGAATATGGTGTGAGGGAAGGGAAGAGAATAGAGAGCTTGTGTATTAGGGACTAAACATTGAAACATTGGAAGAGACTCTACACGCAGCGTACTTTCCTTGGATTGCCGACTACAAAAGTCATTTCTTGAATACTGAACATATACATACATATTATAATGTAGTGTTATTGTGTGCTTGAATTCATCGCGAGTATGGAAATTACAAACAAAAAATTACTTATGCACTCAATCAAGAGACGTTGCTTGTTGGTTCTTTGGTTTCTGGCTTTACTTTTACTATGTATGTATCTATGTTCTCTTCGTCTTGGTGTGGTGTTCTTGGTTTGGTGGACGTTGAATTTGAATTGAAACTTGAAAGCTACACAGCAAGATTGCCCGACCGACAGACCAACAACAGCCAACAGCATCAGTCAGCCAGCTGACCACTATATATGAAATGATGTAGAGGTGCCTCATGGGTTATAAAGGTGAGACTATAAACTCGTATCAAGTCAATAAGAGCACTTAGTCTATAGGTATACCCATGGATTTACATCACGAAGGCATGTACATATATGTACGTACGCATTTATGATCCTGTTGACTGTGTTGTTGTTGGTATTAGAAACTCATTTCAGTGTAGGTCCATTACAGGTATTTAGAATTTTACATGCAGAGCGTGTGTGTGTACGTATAGGCAGTGAAATGACCGTTTTGTTGTTTTTGATGTACACAAACATTAGTATATTTTGTTTTTTATATGCAGATGCCTCATTCCACAGGTAGGTAGGAAGTGTAAACTGAATATATATGTGAAAATATTGTGTGAGTTATCACAATCAATGTAATGGCCATATTATAAAAGATGTTTTTTTTTATACTTTTCGAGAGAAAATTCTCATGTTCATCCTTCATTCCTTTCCTTTCTTTGACTTTGGTTGTGTGCTTGCCATGCTATGCAAATCATGCCAAAGTCAGTGCAGTGCAACAGTCAAATAGTCCATGACATCCTAGTCGAACACATTGAGAAACTTGTCATAGACATAAAATGCGTGTTGTTTAATGTCAGCAAGATCATGGATTTTGATGATATTTATTCCACCCAATTCCACTACAACTCCGTCTGCAACTATGTACATATACATCCAAATGCTTTTTCCTTCCTCATCTCTACACCCTCCGATATTTATGATATCACAGCATACGGCACACAATTACAGATTATCAACACACTCGAATGTCTACTCGCTCTTCTGCTCGGTGCTGGTACGCTATTTGTCTGTGCTAAAAGTCCAAGCCCCACTAAATTCAGCCGAGTTTTAAGTTCCATTACTCCTTAAGCAAATGGAGGCTTGACAGTTAGTCTGAGTCAGAGTCGGGGCACCAGTTGTATGTAGATGCTTTATGTAGGTGCATGCCCTGTCGTAGTGGTTGTAATGTTCCTTTAATGTGTGTGTGTGTGTATGGAATGGAAAGAGTGGCGTATCTGAGGGCATAGGTAGGCTGGGACATATGGGATAGGACTGACGCATCTGAGCTTGGGAGTAATAATGGTAAATGCAGGGTGAAGACGTGAATTATGCCAAACAGCCAAAAATTGAGGGGGAACTAGAGACAATAAGGCAGAGTAGACATTTGCACTACACGAAAGGACTCATAAAATTAATTCTCCGCCTCAACAAAACACCAACAATATTTGATATTGGATTTTTCCTTGCTTTTGCCTTATTTATTGCCTCACTAATATGATAATGTATCACGTTAAATTCTACATCTCCCTGTCGTCTCGCGTTCTCGCCTCCCAGCCTTTCCACTCTCCTCTCTCATCTTCTACACTTCCTTCTGCCGCACGAAAGGCTCCTCTCTCGTCCTTCCTCTGAATTGTTTGGTGGAAATAAAATGCCAGGACTTTGAGAATAGTAATCATGTACATTTACATTTACACAAGGACCAACTTCTCAAATGTGAACATTAGATTTTGGCCACAACAAGACGATTCTATCCCCAATACCCCAATCCATAATCGGCACTTTCCATTTCAGAGATTCAGACACAGTATATACACTACCATCATAGAAAGACAATGTAGATTGGACGAACAATGTTGGCGATGTTATGGGTGTACCGGGCCCTCTACAGCCTATAAGTATTACACTAGAGTGAATTGCGACTAGGCGTCTTTGTTATGTGGATTCATTCGTATTCTTTGTATGTATAAGATTGCCTACATAGATACCCGTAGATAGATGTACTGATGCTATGGGCGATGCATATTAAAGTTAGGGTGACTGCAATTGGTATGTGTGGGTATACATTTATTTATATATATATATATATATAGGTATTTAGGTAGGACAATGGAGGTAGGTATATAAATGGGAAGAGTATGAGATCGAGATGGGGACGAAGTAGGAAATCCACATTAAAATATGATAATGTATTTAATAGAATGCATAGATTCATTCTGCGTTCTGTGCACCGTCACAGAGAAGAACAACAAACTCTGCAGAAGTGCTATTAGTATGACTTATAAGCTTAGTATGTCATCCGTCTGTCGACAATCTATTCCATCCATACTAATAATTCAACAATACCTAAAACTCCTTAAGCCTTCCCAAAAACTTTGCACACACAGACACACACAACGACTCAGCGCAGTCATGATGAAGATATCTAAAGGTGGTCAATGTGGCCAATGTGGCCAATGAAACGAACGGCACTTAAGTAGGAACATACCTCCGTGTAAGAGCTCTGTCGTCCGTGTGTACTACCTTTTAGTAGAGACCAAGATAGATACATAATAGAATATATATAAACACGTAATAATAAATTTCACCCTCACGCATCTCCATCTCTTCCCATTATTCCCATTAACAGTAATATCTGAGGTGCCTCCATAGGTACTTACATGATGATGATTTATATTAGCATATGTAAATGACGGAGAGGAGAGCCAGAATAGGTTGCAGTGTGGGGATGGTGTTGGTGTTGCAGAGACTACACTCGAGATTCTGTCCACAGAATTGAGAAGGCAATCGTGTCATGTATTTTCCCTTGTTTTCAACTTTTCTGCCGTCCTCTCCTCTCCTTATATATTTTCTCTACTGAAAAGTCTTAAAATTCTCATTCGCACTCATTCTTCCCTCATCTCCGTCTCTCTCTCTCTCTCTCTCTCCGTCTATTCTTTAGGAAAAGCGTTCTCAATTTTGAATTATCATCCTGAAACCGCAGGACAAAACTGCAGCTCGCTAGCTGACTCTGATTCACTTCTTTGATACCAATTCCATTCCGTTGTTGCACAGTGCATTGGGACTTTTATTACATCGCAGCGCATCCCATACCCATTATTATTTTTTATTATTACTATAGCAGAGGAAACACCTTGATGAAATGAAATCATGAACAATGTACAAGTTAAAAGCAAAAATCTCCTAGCTACATACCTACACCTTAGAGATGTAATACTCACCCATACAATGTAGGCATGAGTATCTACGGAGGCACATCCTTCATTCTGCCATCGTTATTCTTATATGTGCTCGAATTGAGTCTTAAATCTTGGGCAAAAGTACCAATACCTATATGTATTTATAGAGGAAAAATACCATCAAGAATAAGAATGCGGACGAGGGCTCGACAATAATAATAGAATGTAATATTCCAGAGACTAAAGAACTTGCAAGTGCTGGGAGCATTCAAATATCCTGCTCTTTCACAGATTTTTACTCTGATGTTTCATAAAAATTTGTGACACACACAAGACAAGACAGAGAAAGAGAGGAGGGGGAGAGGGAGAGGGAGATGAAGAAGAAAAAAAACAATTTTGACAAAGCTAGGAAGATGTATAAAATTTTATATAAATATTGTATTACTCTGACTGACAGCATGTATGTTGGATGATGAGGCTGGGAATGGGGTAGGTGTTGGTATTGGTGTTTGGTGTTGGTAGTGAGGCTGAGGCTATTATTATTGTTCGTATTACGGATGCTTCAGTTGCCTGGCGTGGCGAACCATCAACCGAGGAAGACGCTTTTCCACTGATATCTGCAAGACATTAGATAGGAAGTACTAGGGAGATCCAGTATGTAAGTGTAAGTGTACCTAGGTATGTTCGGTAGTGTGATGTGATGCGATTGGATGTGTTTGGTGGTGATTGTGATGGAAGCTGTGTATGTAATGTGTCACCGTAAAATGAGATGAATCACTTGGTGGAAGAACATGACATAGGAAAGGCAAATAATTTTCATCACGTTCAGGAAATGGGCTCTAACATCCTCCGCAGCCTCTACAGAGAGGAACGAAAGACCGTGAGTCATTAGCACCAAGGCGGTCCTCCCACATCTAAGGATTTACTTATTATTCAGTGCGGTCTGAGCCTGTAATCCCACTCCGCGACCGCCACACTCTCCTACACTCTCTTCGTACACACAGATGCAGCTAGACTGGCTGCTACACAAATCTCTCGGACTGTCGGTCTGTCGGTGGGTCCGTCTGTCGGGATCTCTCAGTTCTCTGCTCTCTCTCCCTCTCACTGTGCAATCCATGGCCAAGTATAATAGCTGTAGCCTCTTTGTTCTTTGAATTCCTTACCTCCCTTTCTATTAGAGAAGAACCAGAACCAGAACCAGAAGGAGATCCAAAAAGAGCCAGAATAAACGAGTAAACCAACTACACAAGTAATAGGTACACAACTGCAGAGAGAGAGAGAGACGACCAAGACCAAGAGCACATACCTTTTATCCTCGGTCTGCTCTGCTCTCTGAGCATTCAGAATTGTCTGATTGGAGTGAAGAAGTGTAGTAGTAGACCAGACCATCCAGTCATCCGCTCTTCCTATTCCGAAGGTAGCTGCACTAACCCAGGACATGGGCATACATACATATGCAGTCAGGTATTTCCATTCCATTCCGATTGAATTGAATTGAATCTAAGGGAACGTTTAGTTGAGTTGAGAGAGAGAGAGAGAGACAGAAGAGAGATAACTGGGAAGTAAGGTACATACGTACTTTTAGTACTTACCTATGGGCTTTCGGCTCTTCTATTGTGTTGTGTGTTGTCTATGGACGTCGGAAGGTAACCATGTATCATCCACCCGAATTATCCGAATGCATTCCTACTCAACCTCAACCCTTTTAAAGGGAAACCAAGACAGAAGACGCGCTGTGTGTAGACGGTGTGGAGAGACTTTAGAGGAGGACGTCGCGGAGAAACATTACATGAGCAGGGAAAAAAGAAGCAACATTCATCGTCGCGCTTCCTTTTTAACTTTTTACTCTATTATCTTGGGGTTTAAAACTTCATTCCAAATGTGTCTTCATGACATGCCTGAGCATATAAAGAAATTTTCTTCTTCGGGGGTTTTTTTTTTACTACCTGCGTCTATGGGAGATAAGTTAAGTAGCTCCTATAGATATTGGCTATTAACTATTAAAATTTCTCCCTCAAATTCATGACAAATACCTGAGACGGAAAAAAATGTGAAAATACTTTTCTCCTCTCAGCCTCCTTTTAGCAGGTATGTAGAATGCCGTATGTACATATAGTTTCTGGGTGGACAGAGAGTCTGACTGATCTGGATGGATGCTGGAGTTGTTTAAGAATAGAATGGAGTAAGTTGAGTGCATGGGGATAATAATAAATATGTCATACTGTTTTTTTCTTCTCTGTGTGTGTGTGTCTCTCTGTCTCTGTCTCACTCTTCAGTTTACACTCCGTCGATGTGGTTGTAGTATTCGTATTCTGAGTTATTTTAGTCTCAGAATTCCTTGTCCATGGGAACATATGGATGGAGATAGGTATACCTTTTGTTGAAGGAGGGAAATTGATCTCTAATTTAAGCACTAATATAATACTATGATATGGTACTTTCAAGTGTAATGGGATGGAATGGCAACGTAATGTAATGTAATGATACTTGAAAGGGGAAGCATGGAAAAGAGTTAAGAATGTGCGACCATCCTAACCAACAACCAACCAGCCGATAAGATCCTAATAATAATGTCCCCTCATAAATGAGAAGTAAAATGGCAAGTTTGAATAGATTAGATTACGAGCGAGGCGAATGCTACGAGAAACCAACAAATGACGCCCCTACTATTTTTTGCACAGTCAACAGTAAATAGGAGTCATAAAAATTGTGAACGCAGACAAAAAAAATGTTTGTTGTTGTTGTTTTGATGCATCTCATGGATACGGTAGTATATACTGATTCTAAGGTAAAGAGTAAAGACGGTGAGATGCAACACTACTGATACTCATATAACAGTAGCTGAGTCATAGGAGATTCTTATTTTGTAAATATATAGCGCCTTCGCCTTCATCACCGTTACACCATATATAGATAGGGTACGTCCACGTAATTGTGATAAACCCTTAATTGTGATAATTATCGTACTAGGTACTCGTTTTCAAACCGTTT
>JAQFZC010000079.1:0-90471 GCA_034695205.1 Dicyrtoma fusca
GTATTCGAGACTGGGGCTCTATTTAAACTTGGTGTCGTAGATTGGGGCTGTATTCGAGAGTGGGGCTCTATTCGAGAGTGGGGCTCTATTCGAGCGTTTACGGTAGTCTATCCAAAATTATGTGTGTACTAGTCCTATGTTTAGCAGTACATATTTTTGTGTGTATATGCGCCAGAAATTGGAGTATTGAATAAAGCCCTATAAATAATCATAGTAATACTAAAGTAATAGGATTGACTCGGTTGAATCTAAACTGCAACTGTTGGGAGGTACCATGTACATATATTACATTGAGTGAGTACACATTGAGCCAATACAGTAGAAATAATGGGAAATAATTGATTATATGTATTATCCGAGGATATCTCTGTGCTTCCATGAAATATTGATTTGCATAGGAAAGGAGAATTTGCAGAATGACATTAGGATTACGCCCCGAGTCCTTGTATTCAATTGAATATTACGTGGCCAAGTAAACGATTAAACTATACTTGTATACCTATGGCCAAGGTGCACTCAAATGCATACTACATATGTATGCCTTAACATTGACTGACTTATGCTCCGAACCTTTTAATTCTTACCAAATGAAAACGGGGAAATTAAACTAAAGGCACATTAAACATTAAATAAAGGATTTGACAAACCCCATTAAACGATGGCCACTACTGTATCTGTCCTGTCTTTGTGTCTGTCTTTTTTGCACACAGAGGCAAAAACTGGCAGCTAAAGGCACTCAAGTACCTAACTATACGTTTACGCTCTCTGCATTCATTTTCTTTTCAATTAAATACCAAATGACAGCTCGTACCCTCCCCCTTTTCAAATCCCTTATTTAGCAGACTGTCAAGGGTAGATATTTGCACACTTATTTTAGCTGATGAGTCACTTTTTTTAAATCTATTTAATACCAGCTCATATTTAATGCAAATGGATTTAGAGCTTCATGCACTATATCCCTACAGACAATGACTTTAAGTATGAATTCCTAAATAACTAAATACATTGGCTACCTAGTCAATTTACATTTTAAACTGAAACAAAATTCACCCCAAATAGTGTATTAATTTAATTATTTCGTATCGCCACATGAATCTCGAATTGATTTGCTTTCATTCCGCTTTCCGTTCTTGGACTAGGCTTGTCTTACACACTTTACATAGACGGGACAGATGTCGTACAGAAAATATTCTGTATTTACGAGGGAAACTATGTACACTGTGAGGGTATAGTGTGTGCGCCTATTTGGATTTCATTTTTAGTTTCCATTAATCATTCAGCTTGAATCGATTGGATTTTTTAAGTAGATAGCCGTCTTAGCTTTGCCTCATGTTATTTCATTGTTTATTTGTAAGTGCTAAATCTTGTAGTGTTTACAGTGTCATTACATTGCAATAAGCATATAAAAGAAAATACAAATAAATTATAATTGTCGATATTGTCGATTTCGATGGGGTGTCACTCTATAAAAATTTGTATGTGGAATTATAAGGGATTCATGATAGCGTGGGGCAGGGACTGATAGGTTGGAAATACTTCATGTAATTCTTCACTTACTTGCTAAGCAAAGGTTGAGTTTGAGTTCCTGAGGGCCGACGACGATTCTCATGGATTTGTTGAGTTTTAAATTTCTGAAGCGTATAATTAGTGAGTTGTTGAAATCAAAATTAAATGGAATGGAGGTAGAGGAGTATATGTATTATGTATGTAGGGAGTTGATTTGAAAATATTTAAGCGTTCCCTTGAATCATTGAAACAAAAAAAAAGTATTGAGGGGAAAAATAAGAATTGGCTTGTTTGGAGAAAGAAGTTATCGAATTTTGACAGTTGGACTTGTCTTTTGATCGGAGTTCCCTGATACTGTCATTCTTCTTTCCACGCCTTCCATGGACAGTCGAGCAGGAAGATTTCAAAGAGTTTTGTTTTCTCCAAAGCTCCCTGCCCTTCCAACCCAGCCCATCACATGCAGGCACTGTGCCCTGCCATGCAGCTCCATATTACAACAAGAGGCAGCCCGCCTTTTGTGCGAGTCATTTTATACATTTAGGAGAGCATCGCTTATAGGAAGCTTGTCTCTCTGTTATACCGTAGGCACTATTAGTATACTCCACACTACTTTATTAAATAAAACAATAGGCAACTTTTTATGTTTTGTTGACATAGCTAAACACGTAAGGGCTTTCCAATTATGACTTCATAGAAAGAACATTTTTGAAATGTGATAAATACCTTCGTTTGATCCTTTTCAAAATGTTGAAATCCTTATTTGCACTTTTGAAAAAGGGGTACCTATTTATTGTTTTATACCTTTTAAAAATGTTGAATTCATTACTTTCACTTTTGAAACAGCGGTATTTATTGTTTTACTCCTTTTCAAAATGTCTTTCTTATTCTTTATTCTATGTCTACAAAAGTCTATCTTAATCTTTATTAAATAGCACTTTTGAAAAAGTGCTATTTTTATTGTTTTACACCTTTTCAAAATCTTGAATTCAATATTTGCACCTTTGAAACCGGCTAATTAACTGCTTTACACCGATTAAAATCTTGATTTGCTTTTTTGTAACTATAGCTTTCCCAGCCCAATTTGAATGGCGTAATATTTGCAAAGTTCCTACTTCTAAGTACCTACATGGTATTATACTGTACTGAATAAAGTATAACGCCCTATTTGTGGCCTGCAGCCTGCAGTACATAATTATTATAGTAGACTCCTCGTATCTCCATGTTACGCGTCACTCGATAAAATATTTTTTAAATTGTTTTAAAAATCACTGACGGAATTCTATCAAGCGGGATCTTCCCCGTCTCTCTCTCTTTCCTACCCAAAATCTTCCGTTCCTTCGTCAAGATGAGGATGGTGAATTGCAAAAATAGCACACACTCCCTAGTTTAGTCCCCTACTTCCAAAACTTCCAAACAAACGACAAACACAATCATTTCCTCAAAAAAATCAAAAACAAAACACACGTTTTTTTTCATCTACGTAAATTATTGATTTTCTGTCCCTATCGCCGCATATGGGAAAGATGCTAATTGTAAGCAACACACTTGGCAAGTATTAGAGTGTGAAAGACATGGGTAGGTAATTGTTCAGTGCTTCTGAGAATATGCTCTGAGCTGTCAAGAGCATATCTGTGAGCGAGACAGGTAGTGTGTATGCCTCATAATTATATGTGCCTCTGACGGCTATAGAATTTCTGGGAAATTAAAAAATAAAAACAATGCAGTGATGTAAACCTCCAGATAACTTTTTTCTACAGCAAAAATAGAGTTCCTGTCATGTGAGCTTGACGAACCGAAGGAACTCACGAGTTGTTCTCGACTGAAGTGATACGATGACGGCACAATATGGGTCTTAGGTTTTTCCGATAAAGAATGAAATTAATATTTAAAAAAGTGTAAATCGCCTGGAGGTCCATTAATTGTTTTTCATCATTTGCTATGGGTACTCTTGTAATTAATATATATATATATATCGTTCTGACACTATATAGAAATGAAGTTGTTAATTTTCTGTGAAGCTCATGTCAAGGAAAGTCTATACACATTTAGGTATCTACATTCACAGAAAAATATTCTTTAAAACAGCCTCTATAGCTGACATGACCAAGACTGAGTGGAGCACTGCCGATGAGGGGGAACGACGGTGCGATAAGGGCATCATAGCAATATGTACCTCTTAAATGAATTTGCTTGGGTTATGGAGGCAAATTGAATAGGCAGTAGTGGTAGGTGTAATGAAGGTGATAAAAAGTCGTTTTTCATTTTGATTTTCCATCATACATACATCATGAGTGCAGGTATCTCTCCTCTACTTTATTATTTTCTCCTTGTTACTCCAACTGGTAGAGAGTACATAGAGAGAGAGAGAAAAAAAAACAAAACAGAAATTGTACCGTGTAGATAATATGAGGAAAAATGTTCACAGTTTGTTCTTGTTCGTCAGGACTAAGCTTGAGAAAAAGATGGGGGGACTGATAGTGTGAAATGTACTGTATCTCTTTTTCTTTTCTGATTCTGAAGAAACTAAGACACAGAAAAAAAAATGTAGTCAAAAGAATAAAAATAACAACTTGTTGTTCCACACTGGCAATGAAATGAAAGCACTCTTTAAGGTGAGTGTACAGTACCTACTGCGTGTTAGCTGTGGTGCTGGTACTGGTACTGATTTGTTTCTCCCTCGTCATTGTTTTACATACAGGCAGTTATTAAGGTGACGTGCCTACTAGTTCACACTATATAAACTAGACTTTTGTCTCTTCTGCTGCATTCATATTCATTCATTACGGTGGTGGTGGTGGTGGTAGGGGTAGGAAAGGCTTGGCATGATAGTAGGTGTCAGAAGTCTGGGTTCTTTATGAAAAAGGTTCCTCCCAATGTTTTCATTTGAAATTTACCTTTTACCGTTCTTTTTCATTTATTCCTGTACTATAATATCCGAGAGACGAAAAGAAAAGATAACTAGGGAGGGATATAGTGATATATTCACAGGTAGAGAGATACAAACTATGAAGGTAACCGAAAACCGTTTGGAGTCTAGTAAATATGACGTCAAACGTCAAACAATTTGATTTTGGAAAGCTCTTTTTTTGAAAAAGATTAAAAAAATTAAAGTAGCCCTATTCGGAACTGGGAAGCCATCAACAGCATAAAAATAAAGCTCTGTAAAAGTGTTTATTCTACAAAACAAACTTTTTCAAAAACGTCAAAACGGGTGAACACTTTTAAAAAAGTTCAAAACAAGAAATTAGCGTTTTCAAAAAGGCCAAAAAACAAGAAGTTAACGTTTTTTAAAAGGTCAAAACAAGAAATTGGCATTTTCAGAAATGTAAAACTGGATATATTACCGTTTCGAAAAGCTTAAACAATGCAAAACAGAATTCGAACATATTTTGAAAAGACAAAAAATCAATGCGACTTTTTCAAAAGTGCAAATATTTTTGAATATTTGATTTCACTCTTTCGAAAAAGGGTGTAAACTCTTATTTACACCTTTCTAAAAAGGAAAAACAATTTCTATGCCTCCATAGTTGGACAGCCCCTCTTTTTTGGTTCGTTTGGTGCTGTAGTTTGTCTTTAGGGGCACATATTGAAAATTATGGAACTTTATCAGTACTAATATATGTAGAGCAACGTGGAATATGAAATTAACTATGTGATAATCAACTTTTTACTTTATGCTTTGAGATTGTGGAAGCACGACAAGTTTCTATTTCTTTCCAGTTTACATTTACAATTACAACTTTACAACCGTGAGGAGGGGATGTACTGTGTATTTGTAGGCAGGTATGTATATATAACATGCCTACCTATATTCTACATATTTACATATAATATGTACCTGCTATACTTCCCCGGTGTGTGTGTGTGTTGGAGTGCCTTTGAAATTGGATGATTGCCTTCGACACTTCTTAATTAATAGCGAGCCCGTACACGTTCCTTATTTTCTGGAAATATGTTCCCTCAAATGCTCACGCATTGGGAAAAGGTAGAATGAAGAAGAAAAAAAGTTGTTGCTTCTTTGGGAACTGATAGCCCAGATACCAAACTCAAATGCACATGTCGATCTAAATTTCAAGTTGTTCTATCTCTCAAAATCATGTATAGACTCGACTCAACAACAGACTCAACGGCAGAAAACTTGATGACTTTCAAATTAATACTCGAAGCCCAACGCCAACGCCAACGTCAACACTACAGCTATCTATTAGCGTTTGGAGAGGGAAGGAAATCATTTCTGTTCCCATTGTACTCCATTGTATTTTGTATTGACAGTTCGTTTGTGGTAATTTGATCTTCGGTATTACACGAGCAGACGTAATAGGCATTTAGCAAGAATCAGAAATACGAATCAGCCTTACTACTCCTTAGTAGGTGCATACGTGCACGGGATGCAGCCTTGCCTTGCAGTGGAGTGCCATGGTGACGGAAAGACACTGACACTGTATTAGTTAATCTCTCAGTAAGGAAATAGTATGTGGATTTTTTGATGATTTATCTGTCTGTCAGCCCGACCTTGCTTCGCTGTGTTGGTGAGATGTGACGTCTTGATAGCGAGGAGAAGTTCAAATGGTGTCCTGTATCTAATTGAACGTAAAGAAACGAATAAAAGCTTTTTGTCTGACTTAAATGTTCTACACGACATGGTGACAATTTGTTCACTCATTTCCATTTCACTCGCTTTCCAAGATCCGGAGGGATGTGTGGTGGCTTCTCATGATAATGATGTTAAAATGCTAACTTGAGCAAAGTAGGTTTATCTACCTTGCGTCGGTATGGAGCTGAGGTGGGAGCTCTGGAGGCATCTCCCCAGCATTCCCATCCTCATTACATGTGAGAAAGTAAGTGAGGGAATTACGTGAGTGTTAGCAGTCAACACGGAGATCGGTTCGAAAGTGAGAACATTATTGAGAAGAGATGCACTGTATCAGCATTCACTGTAAGCTATGTATCGTGGGTGAAGAAGCATTGTGGTCATTGATGTCACTTTGACATCATCAACTACCAAGCTACTTTCAAAAATATAGTAAAACTCGTATTTTCACTTTTTAGACGGAACGAAAGGCCGTACATACGTTACCCTTTTAAAAATGTCTAAAAGTTGGATTGGCACACGTCAAAAATGTGTCAAACAAACGTTATTTATGTACACCTTTTCAAAACCACTAAACATGGGGTGTAGATTCAAAAGTTCAAAAACATGTAAAGTGGCATTTGCACTCTTTCAAAAATAGTAAACACGGGATTCACACTTTCCAAAATGTGTAAAAGTGGTATTTACACATTTTTGTACATAAAGTTGGGACTTACCTGCTTCAACAAAGTATTTAGAGGGAAATCTTGATTTACTTGACAATGCTTTTACCACAAAAAGCTTCTTCACTGACGATATAGAAATACCTTGGGACGCTATATGTAGATGTCAATCGTTGACAATGATCACTCATGGGACATGTTACACTTGAAATCTTAAGGTCAGGGATGAAGAGCGTACAGACGCAAATAAATAAATCTCTCCAGTCTTATAACATTCCCAGTGCATCAGTATACTGCCTATAGGCATCATGGGTATACCTCCTTAGCTTCCTACATAGTGATTGCATCTTTTTGCTTTTGGTACGCGTCCAACTCCACCTTGAGTCAAGGGATTGTATGCGTATGTATGCCTATCCCTGTTGGACGGGACGTAATTCGATTGTGTTGATGTTGAACAAGTCAAGACTGAGCGTGGCCTATGTGCATTTAAGTAGATATATGGATTTGAACTTGGACTTGAAGGAGGGTTTACACACTCAAGTTTGAAGGCATTCGGTGCTAGGTAAGGTACATACTTGTGTATGCGTAGAGGCTTGAAAGACGTACTGTGTGTGTGTGTGTGTTTGCTGTCCATCCATATTTATCGGATAAAGTATAGGTACTTACGCGACCATTGAGATTGAGTTTTGTGGAGTAAATGGTGTGAGTGTTGTGGCTGTGCTCTGTGCCCACTGTACACAGAATTTTGTGACTATTTTGTGACCAGGAGTGAGTGAGTGAGTGAGTAAGTGAGGACGAAAAAAGTATTGGAGATTTTTCTTGTAAGAGAAAAATAAGAGAAGTTGAGAACATGCAGCAACGCCCTACAATTTTTTCTCAACAGCATCAACTTTTTCCATCAGATAAAGCTGTTGAAGTTATATTATAGAGAACCTTTTTAATTGTCTGTCCGATGGAGGCGATAAGCCTTGATTCCTATCAGCATGATTGCGGAAAATTAATGGAAAACCTTTCTGCCTTATCGAGATGACGGATGTACATGCTGGCGCATAGCCATCAAAAACTCATAAGATTATGCACATACAAGCGTCCCCACCACCAGGGGCTCTCCAACTATGACGTCATGTAACTACATATTTTTTAAATGTGTAAATAGTAAATATCATAGTTTACTCTTTTTCACAAAGTTAAAACCATTATTTCCCCTTGGGAAAAAATCTCAATTTAGTATTTATGATACTTTTCAAAATGATTAGATCTTTACATTATAACTTTTTTAAAATTGAACACCCTGTGTTAGCACCCTTATTTGAACTTTTCAGAGAATTTTGATAAGCTTTTTAATACTAAAAGTCAAATCTTAATTTTTGAAATGTTCGAAATCCTATTTGCTCTCTTTGAATATAACTTTCAAAGCCTAAACCGTACGACGTGATATTTGCAAGGCTCCTAGGATCCCATTCATAGTTACATATGTAACTCCAGAGCCGTACTTTTGGAGTGGAGGGCCTCGTATGTAGTTTCCTACTTACATACACCAGAGACAGATAGGCACACACACACACACACACACACGTAATATATTTTGTTTATTGTAAACACTTGTAAAGCTTACGATTAGAATTAGACTCTTGCGTATGTCCCATGTCCACATATACAGAGCTAGTAAGTACACGTAATCAGATAAGCTTTATTTTCCATTATTTTATTATGTATACTGATTGGTTTGGATACAGAGCCCAGCAAAGGCTCCTGCCTGCAACTCCTTCCCTTTGACTTCACGTCCACGTCTTCTCTCACTCCGTCCATTCCTCACACATTATGCATTGCATCGAATTCCCTAGTAGCTCCGCTCACTCGTTAGTAGCCCCGTACCTCCGCTCGCTTTTCAATGAGGATCTAGTCGGAGCTAATAACGCGTATAATCAACCAAAATATTGATACTCTTTCTCGTCTAGAATCTACGGCTCAGTTCTCTGTGGTGTGTTGAGCGAGAGAGAGAGAGAGAGAGAGACGCTGGGGTGTGTGTGAGGTTGGGGTGGGGAGATTACGGGGGGGTTTGGGGAGACCTGGGACTCTGGCAGTGTAAGTTGCGCTTTGGCCTTTCCTCCATTTATTATCTGGAGATTTGAGATATGATTTTACAACTAGTATAATATGAACTCGAATATTTGTCTAATGGAAGGGTGTATGGTTGTCAAGTGGACTATTAGCCGTTCTGCCTGTCTGTCCGTCCGTCCGTCTGTCTGTCCGTCTGACTGTAGTGGGAGCTACAGGACAGTGCATAGCATGCATAGGTACTTTGGCTTGCTCCTTACCTGTCTACTGATTTGATTGTGAGTTGGGTCGCTGTTGGTTGGATTCCCATTTACCCTGCTGTCCCACTCTGACTGCTACGGTGCAGTGCAGTGTACACAGCGATATGATTATTATTGTGCGGCCGATAAGCTCCTGTTCATGCAGATCTTGGCCATGATATCCTTCTCTCTTTCTGCCAATCCATTGTTCCCTAATTCAACTGTCCATTTGCTTCATTAGCTCAGAGCAACGACGTCAACTCCGCTGGAGCTCCGTGGAGCGTACATACTTATAGGCCCAAGTAGAGTGAATTGGTGTATATATTACGTTATGCTCTACACCTTACACCTCAGCCCTGCTCTGGGCCTCGGCAGTGTGTACACATTATCTACGAGCAAGATCCATGAAATTGAATATCAGTATACGCACAGAATAACAGTTAAAGCGGGTTTAAGGGGCCTTTCAAGTATGACGTCATCGACATGACTTTCTTAAAAATGCTAAACATCTCAAAAAGTCCAAAAATTATCCTTTTTAAAATATACAAATAATGATTTCAACATTTTGACATGGCATCAAACAATAAAGTAGCATTTTTCAAAAGTGCAAATAATTCATTATAGTATTTTTACAACGAGCAAAACATGGTATTTTCAAATTTCAAAAAAAATACTTCATAGCTAAAGGCAATCCCTGATGCTTCCTTCGAAAACGAAGTCATAGCAATGGCTTTATAAAATGCTAAAATGTCATATACAGTTTTTTAACACTTATTTAAAACCTGACTGCTACACTGATTTTTTAAAAATCGCTAATGTTATCATGTTTTTGTACGTTTTAGAACGGCAGTCATATATTTGACTTTATATCGAAAGTATATTTCTAACCCAAATAGAATGACGTCATATGTGGAGAGTCCCTTAACTTTGGCAATTTCCTCGTTCCTATATATATGTATGAGGACGTACCTTGCTCTATTTGGACTTGAAGGATAATTTAATGAACCGTCCGTCCTACCTCCATTTGAATTGTGATACACCATAATGCTCACTTTACATAGTTTACATAGGCACAACAAAGGCAGATTTATTTCATTTTCAAATCATTCCCTGCCAGCAGTAGTGCAGTGGTTCAGTTGCTCTGACTTGTGCTCGTGTCACTAATTAACAAATTGAATAAATGTGCTCTCACACAATGTTACCAATGTTTAAATCACATTTATTAGTCAAAGCACACAGCTTGGGTAGGATAAGCATTTAAGCATTGATCCGGCAATCCTATGTATTGTGCCTATGCTATGTATTGTGACTTAACAAAAACCCGTTGTGATTTTAAATTTAATGAATGAGGCCTCAAAAATGCAGAGTAGTCATTTCTACAGTAATCCAGTTTCTAGTTCCAGTATTGACCGATTACTATTCTTGTAGGGTTGAGCGGGGTATTTATGTAACAGTAATAATAATGCATACGGTAGTTACACATAGTAATCGTTATTAGATTTTAATAAGCAATATAATATGTTTGTGCACCTACAAATGAGTGTACAGCACGTGACTGCACAGTCACAGATATGAGGAATTGAAAGTAGCCCTCGTAATTATATTGTAATCGTGTTAGCTTATGAAGGTAATTACGCTTCCGTTCCCCCAGTTTATTTGGGACAATAATTAGTAGGTAGGTACATACATATATATTTTAGGGGGCTATAGATTTATTTTCCGATTCCGATGGGCATCTGTCGAACTAAAGCACTGCACTACTGAGATAATGACACAAGTGAGTAAGATATTAGTGGATTATTGTAAACTAACATGCTATGGAAGTACGGTGCAGTTTACAGACAAGTTTAATGTTTCTACGCTGAATTCCAGGTACATACATTACATACATACATGTGAATGTAATTTACTTATTTAATTGCTACTTAAAGTCCACTTGAGCTGTTTTTAATCCCAAACAAATATGGTTACGTCCACTACAATTCTGCTTACATACAATGACTGCAGAACAACAACTACTAGGTATGCAAGTACCGACGTACGTTGGTTTGTAATTACATGCCCCAGGTACCCTGGGATAGACATACTCTCGTAGAATGCATCGATGAAGGGTTCAACTTTGTAGGAAATGTAATCAAATTGTTTGAAATTTAAAGGTAGTAATTCAAATTCAAGACCCTATTCTTTCCAATTGAAACGTCGTGATTTCTTAAAAGCTAATACAAAATTTTTGAAAAAACTGGTAATCACAGATAAAAAAAATCCATTTTTAGCCGATTTCAAACAGAAAATTTAAAACAGTACATAGAAGATGGTAAACTAAACAAAAGTGATGAAAAATGTAATTATTTGAATTGAAAATGCCTCATTTTCCTTCTTCATTCTTAGCAGACGCACTGCTTCCTTCAGCTGCACTTTTCAATTTTACCCTCTTACGTCATGTAATGTCAAATTTTAGGTATTCTACATAGGTACATACGTAAGCGGCTGAAATATCATTACCTATAGGTAGATTAGAAGGTATTGTCACTGCAATTAGTTACTGAAACTCGCCTCTAGAATCCCTACTTTGAATTGTTAATCTCTTTTGCTCTCTATAATCCCGTATAATCTGAGTCCCAACTATAATTTGATCCACATACTCACAATCGGTTATATAATTATGATTATTTGGAGGCAACCATATAATTACTGCTTACATTGGTAATACAAGATGAAAAGATATAGGGACCTACATGAAATGCGAGTGGAATGACATGAAAGGAAAGTACCTAAAGTTCCTACCTATCTCTGTTAGAAACCTTCTAAATATGACGTCATACAATCGGGGTTAAAAGAAAAAGCGTTGAAAAAAGGCAAAGATATGACAAGAAGGTTTGAAAACGTGCAAAACGGCAGATTCAAGTTTCAAAAACGTGTATAGTGTGACATTTTACTATTGTCAAAAAGTTGTTTCTATAATGTCACAGAAATGGTAGTTTCACAACGCGCAACGTTTTGCACTGGTTAAAAAGGTTGAAGTCTAGTTTTATTTGTTTTTTGAAATTGCTACTATTATGTTGTTACATTTTTTCGAATATAGTTTTCATTTTTTCTTTTTTCGAAGCTGTTTTCCAGCACAATTGCAATAACGAAACTAGTATAGGTAATGTATTTTGTCCGGGGAAAAAGTAGACGCTATTACCTCTATGGTCTTTGTTTTGCTTCTGGTTTCTTAGGGGACGAGTGTTTGAACGAAGCGGAAGATGGCGATGGACGGCCCGAAAGAAAACCCGGAGGAGGAGGTAATACTGCGGAGGAGAATAATTCCGACTCACCGAATGAGAGCAACGTGGATGGGGGATCAAATCCGTCACTGAATCCAGACGGCGGCGGCGGGTCCTCTCCAGACTCATCCTCATCCAAACAGCAGCAACAGCAGCAGCAGCAGCCGACGGAGCGAAGCAGTCGAAAGACGAAAACTCAAAGGGATCTCATAATTGGACCAGAAGCGTCTTCTTCTTTCTCTCCTCAGACGACCAGTTTCAAAGGTGTGATGAGTCGGGGGAAGCGAGACGGCTCATGGCAGAAGTCAAGTTCAAATTCTCAGAGGAAACTTCCTCATCATCACCACCATCATCATCATCATCGGCATCATCACGCCTCCCCCAGCAATGCGTCCGAGTGCCGCTCATCGCCGGACCTGGACACGGAGGACGAGAGTCATCTGTACGAGACGAGGACGAAGGGGGAGCGACGAAGGAGTGAGACGCCGGAAATCCCCACCTCAGCTGATCTCAATGGACCCGGACCCTTCTCTCACCAGCGAATGATCCAGGCTGGATTCCCGTACTTAAATCTCCTACCCTCGCAAATTCGTAATGGTAATGACGGCACTTGTCCTCTTATACTGACATTACCCCAAAATGCTAGAGAGATGTAGGCTCATGCAGGCTAAAAAAACACAGAGGACCATTTTCTTAATGTCCTATTAGTCACCGCGGAGTTGGGTTGTTAATTATTCAATTTTCAAAAGGAGTTTCTGGAAACAATTCAAACATTTTGTCTATTCTCAATTTAATTTTTGTGGGTATAATTTGTCAGAAAGCATCAAATTAGTTAAAAAAAATTAAAAAATTAAAAATTAGGCTTCAGAGGTTTTTGAAACCGTATTTGTACAGAAATTCACATTTTAAAAAGTGCTTTTTACAAAAATTCACATTTTAAAAAGTGTTTTTTACAAAAATTCACATTTTAAAAAGTGATGTGTACAAAAATTCACATTTTCAAAAAGAATGTTTAAAAAACTACTCCTTTTAAAAAGTATATTCCAGAAACCAGATTTTGCAAAAGCAATCAATTTTGAAAAACTAGCCTTACAGAGCCATCTACCCATTGCGAAGTGCATTTAGCCAAAACAAACAAGCTAATTTATCGATAGAAATAAAAGCTTCCTTAATTAATCAGCCAGACATTTATCGCATGCTCTTTTGCAATCCTCTGAATTTAACATGTTTGTTTTTCTCAACCGAAACTAATGTTTAGATGCAGCCAGACTCTTCTTTATGCCACCGATCCTACCGCAAGAACTCACGGCGATGGCTGCCGCTGCGGCGGCCTCCACCTCCGTTGGCTCCACAAATGGTCCCACGCAGCCGGTGTCAAGCGGTTCAGTCAAGAGTGACAAGAGTGGATCCGGAGAGACTCTTCGAAGTGGTATGAACTTCTTTTTAGCAGCCCTTTCTTTCTCTTTGTCTCTCTGATAATGAGCCGTGTTAATGCGCACAAAACTCCACGACACATGAGAGCTGATAGTAATTTAGTAATTAACATCTTCATTATATCAACACGTCCTCCGCAACTCTCAGTTATCAGACCACCACACCATAGCAAAGGCACCGTCTTCGCTAAAAATACAAACAACGGCGTCACATTCTATTTTAAATTGCAAACAAGCCCCAAGCAATAGACAAAACAAACTTCAAAAGCCAATCCATTATTACTTTGCTGAACAACTTCACGGATCTGACCCATTAGGATCCCTTTTTGATTTTTAAAATGGTACAAATATCATGTTTTTGTAATTAAAATTTTTTTAATGAATTGTTTCACACTGTTTGAAAGCACTTTACATTATTACTTTATATTTCAATGCTAATTTAATGGTTTACCGTAAGGCATTTATTACCTACATTTCTTTCAAAGGTTTGCTCTGAAGTGAGAGAAATCCTAAATGATAACGTTCCAAAAAGTTCAAAAGTATAATATTTGTTTCAAAAATGATTTTTGGTGTAAAAATAAGCAAAACCTAAAATTAAAGTTAAAAAAAAATGTCTTTGGCCCCTTGTCATAATTCTGCTGCTTCTACTTCCTGGGAAACATATGCGTAATTATTGAAGGCACACTAAAGGAAGTATATTGGGTTAAAGCGAGCATATTCATTTCATAACTTCATTTTAGCAACGCATTTTGAAGTGTTCAAAACTGTGTAAAACGCACCAATCTTTAAAATTCAACATTAAAAAAGGTGAAGGGTCATATTTTTTACCTGGCTTTCATTTGAACCTACCTAATTGCATACAGACTGACAAATATTATGTACCTTACAAATCGTATAGCTTTGACGACTTACCTGTACTCATTTAAACCTACAGAGTTTACCCGTGTAATACCCAGATTCAGTAGGAAGTCAGTCAAGTCAGTTCAACAGTCGAATCACTGTACTGCACTGTACGATCAGTCGTTACTGAAGAAGCACAATTTCCCAAATTTTAGTCAATTCAGTGTGGCCGAGTTTTTGCGGTAATTCCATAGAATACCGATTTTCCATTTCCCCACCTTTTCAGTATCTATAAACACTCAAAAATAAGTAACGTTTTTGAAAATTTTGAAAAAGGTGTTTGCAAATTTATAAAAACTTGCAACTAGAACTCTGTTTTTTCTAAAATATGTACCTACCTATTTAAAGTTTATCTTGAACATAGTTTTTTTATGGCGAAGACCCATTTGCCATTTCCCGATTGCAGATAGAAGCTACTTTGCCTCTTCGCTAGCGCTATGAAGTTCTGCTCACTCGCACCCAACGATAATCGTGCATGTAGGCAGTTAGTAGTAGTAATGATGTTGTCGATCAGGGCAGCGATTATTACGTAATTGGGGATGGAGCTGTACTCTGGTACATATAGGTTCGCTGACGAGTGAGAAATCCTATTTTGAAGGGAATACTAACTAGTGAGGGAGGAATGCTTGAGAAATTGTGTTAATGATCCTAGCGAATTATCTTTTCCTCATTTATTTCATTTACTTTACTCCATGTTCCCCTCTCAAACATTTTCCGTACAGAACGCCCAACGCCGAGTTACATACTAAAGGATGTTACGAGTTAAAAGGATGTGTCTTCTCCCCTGTTCAGCTGATACGAGTAGGATATCTCCCGAGTGTGCTGTGATGTGCCGAGGTATATAATTACCTGATCTAGATGCGTACACACATACAGCCAATGACTGACTCACTCAGTCTCTCAAGATATACATAGACAGATGCACATGTCAATTGAGTTTGCTTTTGCCGTTGATTCCTGGGCTTGATAAATAAATCCTGATATGAGTAAATGAGCTTTTCTTACTCATAAAAAGAAACTAGATTAGTCTAGGTTGTTGTGTGCGGAGAGGTGCCCAGAGATTGTATCTTCATTAGACACTGGCGTATGTAATGCTATAGGTATACTTTGTGGGGCATATATTAGAGTACCCTGTACCGTATTTCGTCTATTGGTGTCCGGCTAGTCCGGCATCGTGGTGTAGGTACGAGTACTAGTACCCATAGTTTCGGCCATAGTTTTGTCATATGGGTAAATATGAAATACGCAGTCAATTTTTGTCCGAGTTTGTCGAGGAAATGCGGTAGTTGTTAGGTATTGATGGGTGAGAGGGGCAAATGCATGTATAGACATGTGCGTTAATGAAACACCACAATAATGACCATCATCGCATCGTGCTTGTCCATGTGTAATTCACCAGGACGAGTCGGACTGTTGCGGTACATATATTTACAGCTTCGTGCGAGAAACTCAAATAATTTGTCATGAGTAATTATGTGTAGATTGAGAGATTTCAATTTCACTTGAAATAATTTAAATTATCATAATATCATCGACAATTCTTCAATTACATAGCGTGGACGTGAAGCAAATTGACGGGTGTATACCAGCATCAGTATATAATTATATCTTAAGAGCAGAATGGAATAGGTCATTTAAAGGTTTTGAAGAGGAAGTATACATGGCCTGTGTGTGCATTTTTTGAAAAGGTCCAAAATGTCACATTTAATTGATTTTAGAAAGATGAAAAGTTGGTTATTCCCTGATTTTGAAAAGATGCAAAATGTCCTACTTCATGATTTTGAAAAGGTGCAAAATGTCCTATTTCATGATTTTTAAAAGGTGCAAACTGTCCTATTTCATGATTTTGAAAAGGTGCAAACTGTCCTATTTCATGATTTTGAAAAGGTGCAAAATGTCCTATTTCATGATTTTGAAAAGGTGCAAACTGTCCTATTTCATGATTTTGAAAAGATGCAAACTGTCCTATTTACACAGTTCAAAGATATTCATTGCTGCTTCTTCTGTCAGGATATTCATCGGTTTGCAACAACCGTTTGCTTAGCTTTTTTTGGTTTGTGTAAGTTGGCTTTGTAAATTACGATATAAAACTGCTATTATTAGACACTTACTTGTATACATGCCTTGTAATCCTTCAGAGATAGCCGTTCGTAGGTGATTGGAATTATTGCTGTAGCTTTTACTACTTCTGTATACTTATACAACAACTTTACAAAATCTCTAAACATTGAAGTGATTGGAGAAACTGCGCAATAACTGAACCATACAATGTTCAATAATAGTAGTAATGTCTTGATTTATTTGCTACCTTCATTTATTGGTCGTATAAAATGTAAATAATAGCCAGATAAATGTAGTAGGGCATAGCAAGATACCTTTGATCCCTCGATAGGCACATACAAAATTGGGTATAAATATAGTTATTACTATACTGGTGGTTTCAGTGGAAATTATAAGGTCATGCATGGATCAGCACGGAAGAAAAAATAAATAGTTAAGGCTATGCTTTGGTGAAACAGTGTCGAAGTTAATTGGCGTAAAGGGATATGATTATAATTACTGCAGAATTGCAAACAATAATAAATTAGCAAATCTTTTTTTTAGTTGTGATTTTTCTTTTATTTGAACTGTGGAGATTGTGAGACAAGTAGTTTTGTTGGTTCTTATAATTTGTAGTAGTTGCTTCATTACAATAATTTTTCTTGACTCAAAAATTGTGTTTTCTTCTGAATCCGTAGGTCCAGCGTACTTGTGTGGACCCTGCAACATAAAATTCAGCTCAGCCCGAACACTAGAAGCTCATCAAACTTACTACTGCTCTTTTCGCAAAGACACGGGTATGTCAATACAATAATAATTCAATCAATACTCTCCTTAACTTTCTTTTTTAAACGTTGAATTAAACGACTTTCTCTTTCTTTTGAGAATTTAGACCTTTTTTATACGAAAATAAATATTTATTTATTTTCTGATCTGCTGGATCATACACGTAGAACCCACAGGAAAATATTTAGCCATCCGGCAGTATTTATCGTAAACAAAAAAATCAATTTACAGTATCTATGTACATACTTCGTAGTAATTGTGATTCAAAAAATTTATTCCATTTAAATAATTTTCAGCTATTAATTAGCAGCCATGTTTTAATTTAATCTCTTATTTTAATATGAAGAAACATTACCAAACTGAAAAGATAGCATACTAATCACAAAGATAATTCGTGAACATTCTTTAAAGTAATTTTTCAGTCTAAATTTGGAATATAAAGTAGAAAGTTTGTACAGATTGAACTGTCACAAGTTCCTTGGGAGACTAGGGACTGCGGTTGAAAAACTTTCTAGGATTAATTAATTGCGGAAGGAGTTTGGTCTGTCTGTTTGTCTGTCGGAACTGTATGTAAATTGAGAGTAAGAGATAGATCAATGATGCAGAGTTGCATGGGTTTCCTTGCTTTTAGCGTGCATCTGTAATTTTCATTTTGAAAGAGGCTGTATCATTCTTGAAGAAGCAAAATGACTTATGTATATCCTCTAAAATTTAAAAGAAACTGATCCCATATCCTTTCTTTGAAAATGGTCAAAATTATATGGTATTTAAAATTTTCCAGCGTTAATTTTTGTTAAATGTTTTTGAAAAGATGCAAAAGAAAATCAGGTAAAAGTGCTTTAAAAAATAATGAAACGTTCTATTTGACACTTTTTAAGACCGGAAGTACCGACAGGGCTTGAGCTTTAGTCTCAGTCTCCTTTCTGTATGAAATTGACAGAAATAGCTCTGATACATATTTGTGAATTTTGATTTAGCAACAAGTTGTGATTGGAATTTTGTCTTTTGTTTCTAGGAAAAGATGGAGACAAGAGTGACTTGGAGAGTGTGGAGGGGAAGTCCGAGAGCGCGAGGGATCGGGAGCCGATCTCAGGGGGTTCAGGTGTAACTAAGAAGCGGGATCGCGTGAGTTCCGGCGAAGAGCGGGGCGAGATGTCAATGGACGAGTCAAGGCGCGACAGTGAAGGACTTATGGACGTCAATTCGGGTGGACTCACTCCGAACAAGGCAGCCAAGACGGGGAAATTGTACGCCTGCATCTACTGCTCCTACAGTGCGGACAAGAAAGTCAGTTTGAATCGTCACATGCGCATGCACTCCGGCCCGCCACCCTCAACGTCAGTGTCAGCTGCCGTCGCATCCTTGGGCCCCTCTTCCGGCGGTCCTCTCAGCGTCAGCTCCACCCAAGTGGTGTCAATGGACGAGTCCATCTCCGCCCCCGGCAATTCTAGGGATGGGGATGGGACCCCTGGGGGAAAGTGTGCGGAGGGGGGCAGCGCACAGGAGAGATTCTGCTCCGAGTGTGAAATCCAGTTTTCGTCGATCAAAACATTTCGAGTTCACAAGCAGTACTACTGCAGTACGCGGCACGTCCTGAAGGCGCAGCAGTTGGCCGCTGCCGCGGCAGCCGTGGCGGGAGTTTCGCTACCGGCGGGAAGCGCGGGGAACTCGGCAAGTCAAAGGGAGAAGCAGTTGATGGAGAGTCTAGTGAGTGGAGGGGAGAACTACCACCTTCAGTCCCCGCACCCCATTCACCTCCACCGCCCCGTCAAGAGCTCCAACTCCCCCGTCCCCCCCGCGGACATGAGCCCCCTCCCCGGCACCCCCATCAGCCCCCAGCCCTTCGTCGTTCTCCCCACCAACCCCGTCATCGTCGTGCCATACTGCTTCATCCAGGGAGCCAGCATCCTCCCCAGCAACGTACTCCCCACGCAGAATGCCCTCGTGGTTCTCCCGAACGGCTCCGTTCAGTGTCTCCCCGCCACGAACACCCCACTCACCATGACCATGCCCCTCTCGTCCCCCTCCCCCCAGTCCATGGCTAGTCTCGTGATGAGCTCTTTCCAACACTCCAGCTCCAGTGCTAATGGTAACAGTCACACTAACAATAATAATACTAGTAGTAGTAGTAATAATCCCAGTACCGCTGGAGTGACGAGCTTGTCACCCGTCTTCAATGATCCTAAAGATATTATAAGGAAAATATGTGGCACAGCTGGAGCTGCTGGAGGAGGAGCTGGAGCCCTGGGTCTGTCCGCCTCTGGAGTTCCCCTCGCCGTCTCCCGCAACTCCTCGGACGAGTCGTCCAATGAGCCGCACTCTCATTCTCATAGTCAGTGTGTCGGAGGGGGCGGTGGTCCAAGCAGTAGTATTAATCTCCGCGGAGGAGCAGCACAGGAAGATGGAGGGGATCACGATCATGAAATGGACGACCGTTCCAGGGGTCTTCGCTCCAACGACAATAATCAGCCGGCCATTGACTTGACCCTCCGAAGTGTGGCGATTAAGCGGGAGGCCCACGTGGACGACGAGAAGGAGAATCGAGGAATCATGTATTCGTCTGGTCAAGGGGGCCACGGTCATCAGCTGGAGGGACTGAGTCGGGATTTGATGAACAACAGTCCGTCGGGGCGACTGTCCGTGGGGAGTGGCGGGAGCGGGAGTGACAAACGGACGCCGAGACCATCGTCAACGTCCATGAGCAGTTCCTGCTCAACTCCCCCCGCACTCTGTGAGCCCAAACTCAATGGAATTCTAAGTCGTGTCTCCCCGGGCCCTGCCCCCCTGGGGCGCAACCACCACCATCATCAGCACCAGCATCAGTCCAGTGGCCGGAAGTCCTCTTCCGCCGCTGCCCAGCAGAACAGCCTCAAAGGGATCGACTACTCTGTTCTTGAAATGAGCAAGTTGAGAAGTTCCTCCGCGGCCGTTGGGGGTGGCGCTGTGGTGGATGGTTCGGAAAAAATCAGTCCGCTCGCCACACAACTCCCCGGCGGAGCCATCCTCACAAGAGCGAGCAACCAGAGCCTGGCGGAGCTCCTCCTCGCCAACCCACCTGAGCTCAACGAGAGTCTCGCCAAGCTGAACCCACAACTTCTAATGAATAGCCGATCGCCTGGACAGCTCAATCCAGCCTTGCTTCAAGCACTCTCCCCCGACATTGCCCTGCGCTTCCTTGACCCAGCTTACTTGGCAACTTTGCAACACTCTATCCAACAACACCAAGCAGCACACAATCAGCAGCAGCAACAACAACAGCAGCAGCAGCAGCAGCAAACAGCTCCACAAACTCAAGGTCAAGGGACAGCCGGCGGGGCGGTGAAAAGAGGGGTTTCCAAATGCATTGAATGTGACATAGTATTCTACAAATACGAAAATTATGTGGTGCATAAGGAGCACTACTGTGCTGCCCGACCGGGCAATCCCGCCGCTGCTGGTGGTGCGGCTTCCCTTTCCGGGGGTACAGCATCTCAAAATTTGGCGAGCTGCAAGAATTCTAAAGACAGCAATCACGGAGGGAAAGACCACGCTTCCTCCTCGTGCTCCTCACCCAAGAGTGAAATGGAGGACACGACTAGTCCCCCGCCTTCCATGCTAAACTGTCTCGGCGGCCGAAAGAACTCCACGCGATCCTCCGTGAGCTCCACGGTGAGTCTCCTAAGGAAGTCCCCCGACGACTCGGGCGAAGACGGAAAGACCTACTTTGCCAGTAAAGTCAAGTCCCCCGGCTCCCTCACCACCTCCCCCATCGGCAGTCCCTCGAGCATCAAGAGTGAGAAGGACAAACATCAGCAGTCCTCCCCCCAGTCAATGGGCCAGGGACTCACACAGTTTCCCTGCATCAAGTGCGGCATTCAGTACAGCTCCCTAGACACCCTTCAGACACACCAAACATTCTACTGTCGGAAACGAAGTGAAAGCGGCGGGCTCGTTGGAGAAAGCACTGCTACTGAGCGGGGCTGCAAAGTCGATTTACATCTTCAACAGCAGCAGCATCAGTCACAACAACAACAGCAACAGCGGGGCTTTGCAAAATGTGCCAAGTGTAGACTAGCCATTCCGGACGATCAAATGAACTTGCACAGTCAAGTCTGCAGTGGAGGTCGAAATGGCGCCTCCTCCACGTCCATCTCTACAACTATGGGCTGGAAATGTCCCTGTTGTGACACCTACAGTCCAACTATGAGTGCGGCCCAGAAGCATTTGGAGACCCACACGGGGATTCGAGCCTTCAAATGTCTTCTCTGCGGTTATCGTGGGAACACCCTTCGGGGAATGAGAACTCACATACGAATGCACTTTGACAAGCGCGTGTCGGACCTTCAAGAGGGCGACTACATCGCTTGTATCCACGGAAATAACGAGGGGGCAGAGCCAACAGTAGCGACTCCACTCATACACGCATTACCCCTCGCGGGGGCCACTGGCAATCCTGGACGAACCGCTCCTGCCCCGCCAGTAACGCCAACCTCCCCAATCGTAGCGCCCCCGGCGACAGTCACCATCCCTGCCACAGCCACAATAAAGGTGGAAACTCATTCCAGTAAAAACATTCCTGCGTCCCCCACCTCTGCGGACGGTAGCCAAAGCCAATCCACGAATAATTTAAATAATGCCAATGCCAATGCTAAGTCAGCCAAAATAACAAGTCCGGGGCTGCCGCCCCAGGGCTCGCCAGTCCCAGCGGATGATTTCGACGAGCAGGGAGGGGCTATGGGAGCCATCAAGCTCGAGAACAACAATCGACTTCACTTCTGTACTCTGTGTAACTACAGCTCCTCCTACAAGGGCAACGTCGTTCGCCACATGAAGCTGGTCCACAAGATCTCGGAGGAGTCCGCGGACGAGATCGTCTCGGGGGCGTGTCGAGATATGGACGATAGATCGGACCACCACCTGGACACCAACTCTCGGGATTCGAACTCAAAAGGCTCGGACTATCCCGCCGTTCCCTCGCCGCCCCCAGCGGTCTCCGTAGTTCCCAGTCCAGACGCTCCCATATTGATTGGCGGGAAAAACAATAGTACGGCGGTGCTGAGTACACGGGGCCGAACTCGAAGCTCCAAGCTTCTCACGAACGGTGCTGGAAATGCTGTGAGTAGTGCTGGTGATGCGGAGGAGGGGAAAGCAGAGTTAATGGATGACCCCGGGGTGACCCCAAGTGAGCCCCCGAATCGTCCCTCTAGTCGCTCATCCTCAGAAGATAATTACTCCCAGGTTGAGAAGTCCTGTGCTTCTCAATTTTGTAAATACTGTAACATTTACTTCAACTACCCCTCGTCCCTCATTGCTCATAGGAAATTCTACTGCGTCGGCCATCAACTCCCACACTCGGACACGGCGGAGCCCGTCGTCGAGAGAGCTGAAACTCCAGTGCAATAGACGCTCCAACTAATCCAACTCAAATAATTATTTAGTTCACTACACACAAATCAAAAGAAACAACTTAAATGTGACATGCAAGAGAATTTTTTTTGTCTTTTAAAAATTTTAGCCAACAACTACTATATACATACATATGCATGTAGCTATAGGCATACTTTACTGTTATAGGATACAAATATTACCATGTATACCGTATACTACAAAAAACTGTATGTGAATGTAAGAATCATGAACGCCAAATGTTTTACTTTCCTTCATTGTCAGTAGTAATTTTATTAGTTGCATTCAACTATGTACAGGTAGTATGTAGACACCTTAGTATAGGAATCGATCCATTTATGTGATGGAACAACGCATGTAGAGTGATGAGCCATCACTTCAATACCATTCCGAAAAATCATGCACAGATATAATTTTAATTCAATTTTAATCCAATCTAAATAATCACTAGAATTTAATTAATCAATTAGTTTTTTAATAACCGTTCTTTAAGTATAAATTCTAGTTTGTAGTAAAACCCACTGCTTTCCCTGTCACACCCCTTTCCATTTTTAAATTTTCGAATTAAGTACATAAGGTACGACAGTAGTTCAGTTTCAGTACTACTTACAAACCAGGAGAGAAAGTAGGGATTTTATATGATAAAATATTAAATCCTGTGCAAGAGCCAAACTAGGTAGGTAGATATAATATACATACGTATATAGGTAATGAATTCTTTGTTTTTCTTTGTGAGACAATTAAAATATCATATCTCATTATCATTCATTAGTTTATATGAAATCGATAGTACATAGTATACCTGTATACACTCCACTCAATGTCGCAGTGTTTACAAAATCAACATCATTACTATTGCTAAATACAAAACTTCATTGGTACGTACAATGGAAATAATACTTACGAAATAGATGTAGCTATTGTACTCAATATAATTACTGTGCTGTAGACGTTAGCTATATACCTATATATATATATGTATCCTCCATACATTATGTCATCAAAATATTTAAAAAAAGCCAAACAACCTACGACCTACTAGTACATCTATACGGATATACTGATAGTTATAAATGAATTAAAAAAATTAATTGTAAATATTTATAATTTTGTTATAATAATTACATTGCTATAAATGCGGAAATTGCATTGTTGCATAATTGCTTATAATAAAATTGTACAAATAAAGGCTACAAATATACAAAAATGGAGCAGATAGGTAAAATTTACAATTAACTGTATGTATATAAATATGACATAGCGAAGCGACGTGGGATATAGTACAGATATATGTACGTATATGTGGCCAATTTATGAAGCAGTGTAACAATCATTCTGAATGCTAATCGTACAGTTAATTAAATTAATTAAGGAACTTAATTTGTAATTACAAAATGAACAAGTACTTACTTTGGTCGCCATCGCTATCGTTTGGCTTGTAGTCAAAAATAAAATGATTATGATCCCATTTTTAGAAGAAAAAAAACAGGTTCAGAGTACAGCTCGTGCGATTTCTCTGTGTTAAGGGAGGGCAAGGACAGCATGTACAGATGGGATTTAATTAGTTTACAATACATTGTCAATAAAATAAAATTAATTAATGTACACTAAAGAATTACTCAAAATACAGATCAACAAATTAGTGGGTAAATAAATGGAGAAAACAAATTACCTACAATCAATCCAGTTTGAACATTCACTTGAAAAATTCCGCTGGCTGTACTGCTCTTGTCCTGTCTTGTTAAAATATTTAATTCTATCTGTATAGTGCGTAGTGATTGACTAGTGTAGGGTGTACTATAACAAACTATAAGTAATTGTAAGTAAAAAATAATAATAAATGATTGTAAATTTCATGTGTACATATATGTTTCAAGAGAAAAATTGCAAGGATTTACAAATAAGTCAAACCAATATTGAGGAAATAGATCCTAGTCCGAATCAATGTACGATCTATTTGTGAATGTACTTACTTATGATACCTACCTACATTACATGGTTGACCATACTACTACTACTTCTACTACTACTGATATATATAAATAATACTAATAATGCTAACAATAAAGCTACACTTACGATTAGAGATCAAATGGGAGTGGAGATTGTGTGGAGTGGATGTCTGTGTGGTATCTGTATGAGGGTTAAAAATGGACTTAATTGGAGGCATTATATGTGAAAGATATATAGCATAGGACGTACATAGATCTAACTTTATATTACTGCTATTAGGTACTGTACTAACTATATTGCTGTACTTATACATACACTACTGAAGAGACTGTACACTGTACTCAGAGACAGGCAGACCGAGGAAGGGGGAGGGGGATTAATTGAGTAAATTAATTTTCCAAAGTATAACACATTACTGTATCTGTAAAGGCTCTGATATCATTAGATTAGGTCATACGGTAGTACATACATATATATCCACGTGTGTAGTATGGATGGATATGGAGTTTGCTAGGAAGATTTGATAGATAGATAATGCATAGCTATATATATAGAGAGAGAGAGGAGCTCTGCCAAGTCAATTGTTAAGTCTGTGTCTATACATTAAAATCCATGAAACATTCAAATAGCTATCTAATGCTAAGTATGTACCTAGACTGTTATTGTTGTTGTAGTTCTGTGTAGTAGGTACTTGGGGACCTTCCAAATATGACGTCATACTATTTGGACTCAAAAATAGGGTTGAGAAAGTCAAGCGTTTGATAGTTTGTATTTAAAAAAGGGCAAATACATAAAATAATTAATTTGAAAAAACGAGAAATCTAAACTTCAAGGTTTAAAAAATGTAATAATATAAAATAAGCGCTTTCAAAAATTGCAAAATCTGAAATTCAAGTTTCAAAAAAGTAGAAAGTGTAACCCTTTAGCATTCTAAACAAGATCCTTTCTATGACGTCATATTTGAAAGGCCCCTGGTGAAAGCTTTTTTGACATTTATATGTGCATTGTGGATCCTGTGTGTCATTATGTTTAGCTGTACTGTACTGTAGCCAGTGTTTCTGTAGATGAAACTGAGAGGCTGTTAAATCGTAGTGCAGTGTAGAAGTATTGTGTATCTGTTTCTGTAGGCACTGTTCACGTTCTGGTTGCTCTCCGATTATTCTATGAGTCTGGACTGACGAACAAGATTCCAATTGTGGTCCTGGCTCAGCTGATGAGCCTATTACTCTTTGGTTTCCTTCCCCAGTCTTTGGGCATTGCGAGTGAAAAGCTTCTGTATATCCATGTATTAGTATTTCACCACTGGGCAGTGTATAGCTATACTAGTATATCTCCAATAGTATATAGCAATGTTCGTTGTTTCTAATAATAAACGTAGCACCCTCCAAATTCCGAATTCTGAAATCCGAATTCCGAACCGAATCTTCCACTCACTCCACAGTTTCCTCCTCTGCTTTGTTAGAGACAATTAATCAAAATCAAACATACCTATAATATTACATATTATCTTGCTTGCAATTTGCAATTTGCAATGTTAGTACTTATGCTATGAAATGTGTATATGTTCAAAAATCCATAGAACCATGGCTGCACACACAAATGTATACGAAACATTCAAGGGAAATAGTTTGTACATAATTATACTAATTACTTAGGTAAGGTATGTAGACATATCTGTAGTACACACAAATAAGCGTCAAAATGTGTTGTTTCTCTTTTTTGTTCTCTGTTCAATTTAAATTGTTTTTTATTATTACCTCTCATTAATCCAGAATATAATACTTTTTATTTCCAAATACCCATACATTTTGTCAATACATTTTCACAATAAAAACCTCAGCCAATAGAACCAACAGATTTCTCTTGAAACTGCTTATAGGACAAAGAAGGAAAAGCCTTCCTTTGTTGCTGCGGTTTTTGTTTTTGTGTCTCAATAACATAGCTGCACACACACACACACACACACACATACATTTTTTGGAAACTAATAATACTCTCTTTTGTGTATTCATGGCTGCCCTTGCCCTTGGTCTCCTTCCTGGTGTACCACTCGTGTGCTATAATACTGTATTCTGTATGCAAGACTGTTTTCTCTTGTTCTGGAAAAACCCAAGTGAAAGTCCCAGAGTGAAGAACTGTAGACCTGTAGAGAATGAGAGAACATGATTATTATTTCCTTTTCAATTTCGAATTTCAATAAAGACGAGCCTCGGCCAAGTCAAAGTCAATGTCAGAGTCAAATCTAAATTCAAATTTAGGGAAGAAAGGCGCTCAAGGGAGGATTTTGAATTGGATTTTCTATACAGGAGCGCCACATGAATTATAATTAATTAGTTAATTGAATTGTAGATGAAGAAAAATACAGGGAGAAAGCTCCAATTTCCTTTCCTATATAACGTCATACTAAAACTAAGATTTCTTTTGATTCTATAACAAAACCATAGAAGTACCCCTATTTTATTTTACCCGTGTTACTGATAGAAGCACATGTGGAAGATACACCAGAACAAAAGTACCTGCCTACCTTCCCACCCACTCTAAAACACAGACAGAGTCAACAGAACACACACCATTGCATTATGAGCCACTAATACATACATACACATCGTCGGTGAAGAACCATTAGGGCGTAAGTCCAGCTTCCCCTTAATCTCATTTTGAGGGAAGTCCCAATAACTGAATTCTTACACGTGTTTATAAACATCGTAAATGCCGCTTTTGTACAATGAAAAAGAGTTTAAATAGCAGTTTCACACATTTAAGAGAGCGTAAATAGCTGTTTTACTATTTTTGAAAATTTCTAATACCATTTTTTCTATTTTCAAAAAGTTGAATTTGCGTCACAAGTCACAACGATACTACATGGACGCTGGATTTACGCCACAATGCTTCTTCACCCACGTAGAAAGCAGCAGCATATATTTTCATTTCAGACCCTTTATAATCTTGTATTTTCGCCTCCGTATTTTTAATTAGAATTCTGCATCCCCACTCCAGTTTTTATTCAAAATTCATACATTTTACTTAAATCTTTGACATTGACACCGACACGAAAAACAAACTGCAATCAGTGGACGGAAACAAAATGTAGGTCAGTTGACTAAGGAATACGGACATACATACATAAAAATTACATTAAAAGTAGAAAAATAATACTGCGTATATGTTTATTAAGGGACTATCAGTATAGTTACATATTATGTAGGTACTTTTGAATAGCTCGTAAGCTTCCTCATACTTGTATGTATAGATGAAACAATTACCATAACCTTGTATACGTTCATGTTTATTATACTATATACATTATGTTCACGCAAGTAATTACTTATATTTGATGAAAAACACACAAAAACTACTGGCATTCAACACTGAGCCATTGTTGAAGACCCAAGTACTTGTACCACAACACTTTTACCATTATCATTAATTATTGCCAATGTATTTTATTCAGTTGTAGTACTAATAGTGTTTTAATTATTACAATATTCATTATTCATTAGACGTGTACTTCTTAATTTATAATTTATAGGGTGTATTTTTGAATCCAAGTTTTTTTTTGTTTTCGTACATTTTGTTTTTGTACTGCTATATACACAATATTATATTGTAGGTTAAATCTTATAATCTTGTATTTGTATTCTATGCTTACCAGTTTTATTTTACCTTTTTTTTGTTCTGATGATTTCAATTTATTTATTAACTTGTTTCATATAATGCGAACATTCTGTGGACTGTGTTGACCGTGTTTTTACATTATAAAATAGTTAGGTAATTATTGTTTGGTTACCTTCATATTACAGATAAGGGTATGTTAGGTATTATACACAAACACGAGTAATTTCAGTTGACTGCTTCTTTTTAAAATGAATTATTGTCTTACGATGCATTAGTTATAATTATTTGCATTCTCTTTGATTTTGTTTTTACTTGTAGCAATTATTATATCCCTAGTTATAATTAGTTATATATTTGTTATAATAATATGCGAACCTCACAATCTGGGTTACTTATTATGTTATTCTATTATTCAATACAAGATACAAGTGTGTAGTACGATGGGCACTTACAAGCATTATTAATTAGTTAATTATTATTATTACTATTATATAAAATAGATTGTTTTTGTTTTTCATGTGATAGAGCCGACCGGATGTAACATTAGCATTTAAAAATTTTTAAAAAAAACTATCCCTTTCTATTTTCTATTATAGAGTCACATATGTATAATCATAATCATGTTTGTAGTTTTAAATTACGTACATATTAGAGCAGATTTATTAGTTTTACAAAAAAAAAAGAGTGGAATTTTTGGCGCCAAAGATGTTTTACATTGAAACTATATATACACTACTAAACTACCTAATTGTAATTGTACGTTAAAAAGCTACTGAATATTCAAAATTTTAAATGCAATATTATGGTACTCATTTTGACTTGTGAACAACAATATGATTATCATGTCAATAATAATACAATTATACAATGTTATATCTACTATAATAAAAAAAAAATTGAATTATGAATATGAAGCCATGAGTATCAACAAAGATTTGTTTGAGCAAACTTTATTTTTTACATTTATATATTAACCAATATATAACTAGGAACTGACTGTCATTCATTGCAAATTGCAATGCAATGGAATCTGCCAAGAAATAATAATTTAATTAGAAAGTGAGGGACAAAAAGTTGACAATTCAACCAAATACTATCTACACGTATACTTATGCAGACTGCAGACACAGATGGCAGTACATAAGCTTGATGCAAGGGCCAATTTTACAAATCAGCGTACAGTCAAGGAAACGCTGTATAAAAAAGCCAGTTTTGCAGTTAGACGCGTTAAGCTGTGTATTTAGTATTTATTCTACAAGCAATTGTTCAAAATTTAAAAAACCAAAAATCAAACCGATGTTAATTTGGTGCTAACTTTTTAATACGAATTTTAAGTCACGTACCATGTACATAGTGACTGGAGCAATAACAAATACATATTTTATTGCTTCAGGGCAACGTAAAAATCAAAAATGTTTAAACTGTAATTAATTATTCAAATCAAAAATTTCAATTAAAAACCCCACTGTTATTATTTCAATCACTTTCAGCCTACGATGCGCGATGTGGTGTATTTTTAGTATTCTTCCGATTTCTTGAATTCAGGATATGAACATTTTAAACTCACTGAGATGTAAAACTTCATTTTGCCGCCATTCCTCCACTGTTGTAGGTGTATATCATTATAATTACTAATTACTACTCATTAAGCATTGTAATTACATTAAGTAACAGCCATCGTTTACAAATTTGAATATTTATACAGCTGCGTACATACACATTTGCATGCCTCGTCTATATTACTGATAGATTGATGTACACACCAGCTACTCTGTCAGTCTTAAGTAGTCTTGTGGTTTTCTTTTAAATTGTGAAAGAGTGGTTGGGTTTTTTAGTGGTTCGACAAACTTACATGGAGGCTGCACTGGAACGGTAACTGGACACAAAATGTTTTGTTGTATAACATGATGTGCAAAGAATCAGTGAATGACGAGGAGAGAGTGGAAAAAAAAGTCATCACTAAATGGTTATTTAAAATTAGTTTACATATACATACAACGCAAGGTATTTAGTTTGTGGGGTACAGAGTAGTAGTGGTAATTGTAAGTACCTACACACTATATATGAGAATGAGAGTACGGACAAGAAATAATAATATAATAATAGTTATTATTGTTAAATTTGACTAAGCTAAATAGAGACAGATACAAATAGTACTTGGAATTACAATAAAAAGTGTAAGCTATATACCTACATACATACAGAATGAATAGTACCTAGTTGTTAAGTGGAAATTGAAAAGCATGAATAAAAATACCAAATATCTAAAGAGTTGTGGTGGTACAATCTACACAAATACCTCACATTTTTTTGCATACTACTAGAGACGATAGTCCAGGGGTTCAGTTTTTTAATTGGATTGTTAAACTTTTTTTATTTAGTTTTTTGTGAATTCTGTTCTAAATGCACCCACGTCAACATTGCGCATTGTAACAAAGGTAGCTTGCCTATTCATCTAAATGTCTCCGTAATTATATGCACCAATCAGTGATTTATGCACAGGGCTATAGTATTTAATAGTAAATTGCAAGCACAATATTTCTGTTCATTTTCATCCAGCATGTACTGTTGCAGGAACAAT
Organism: Dicyrtoma fusca; assembly: GCA_034695205.1. NCBI lineage: Eukaryota > Metazoa > Arthropoda > Collembola > Symphypleona > Dicyrtomidae > Dicyrtoma > Dicyrtoma fusca. The sequence continues at coordinate 31,016 of JAQFZC010000079.1, forward strand.
CATGCAGGGCAGTGTCATTGTTATTACCCGGAAGGATTAATTAAGCATTTCCCTTTGTAGTTTTACGCTGCATGCTAGTGAGAACCAGTGACACTATGGGAATGAAGTATTCGAGCCAATTGGTTAATTTGGTATTAGGCATTTCCTAGTTCCAGAGATTACTGGAGAAACAAAGACAACGGAGCTGTAGTGCCTATCTAACAGTGGGAAACAACGACGGGGTGACATTTGATGAATTGATGGGTTTTCTTTTACTTCCTCTTTCATACTCAGCCCACACTCTTTCTACGATTCTACACAATGCAACGCCTTACTACCTGAGTTACTCTGCTCCAATAGCAAGCAGCGTCAGCACGAGCAAGAGAACAACTGGAACACATCTGATTAGTTAAATACATACAATTCACTTTGGTCGAATAAGTCCATATCATCAGTGTAGAAGCAATGTGAATTAAGCCCAGACCCAGAGCAAATGTATCCGTGACGCAAACAGTCCCATATCACGAGGCTCAAGCCTTAGCAAACTTAAGCAATACGCATTGTAACTGTTTAGAAAAAGTATAAATACCACTTTCACCTACTACCCTACACATTAACGTGTTATGAAACCGTGCGAAAAATACTCACAATGTTGAGTTTAAACTTTAAAAAGTAGTAAAAAGAGACGCTTAAAGATTTCCAAAACTAATAAAGCTGGTAAAGATTTTACTTTTTATAAATACATTTGTAAAAGCTAAATATTGGTGCTTACCTATGTCAAAATGGCAACCAAAGTTGAACCAGCGTCATAATACTTTGAAGCGTTTACCTGCATATGCTTCATAACCGACGATATCCATATTCATATACATACGTATTTCGAGTTGCATATTGGAGTTTCAAAACTAAATTACCAATGTACGTGTGCGGAGCACGGAAGGGCACACAATTTTAAAAGTACGACTACAAATACTAGTAAAGTCTCATAAGGCTTTTGTAAAATTTTAAAGGACAATTTGAAAGGGTATATTTTAAGAATACATATTTGCCATTTTGAACACTAAAAATGAAAAATACCTCTTTGTCTGTAAAACAACTCGGTTTGGGTGTAGACTTGTGTGTTGTGGATTTTTTTGGCTAATAGTACGTTTTTTTAATTCAATTCTTGATTCTTTCTTCAATTTGATATTTATCTAACACAGTATTGAAAATTCCTTGATACAATGAACTGCATAAGCATTATAAAGTAGTCGGGAAAGATTAAGCTCACGATGTTCAATAGAACGTGGTAATTATCAACATCAAAATCAATCGTATCAAGCTAGCTATAAAATATAATATAAACTATTTCTCCAGTAAAATATTAAAATCTCATTCATACATGGAACAGCATAAGTATTGTGAAGTAGCCGTAAAAGATTAAGCACACGAATTTCGGTAGAACCTGGTAATTATCTTTGCCATTGATGTTTAGTATAGATGAATATGAGTATGACGATGCGATTTGAACAGTGCAGTGCTTTAGGAGAAGAATCAAGATGGTAGATGAGGTGGATCGTGGAGTGAAGGGAAGCTAATGAAAGTGCGTCATTCGTGCTCTTTGAATTTGTAATCTAGGATGCGAATTAGGTAATGTACGGACTAGATTAAGTTCCCTTTTCAATTGTCAACACAACTGTATTCATCTGTAATCCGGACTCCAGCTCTATAGATACTCTTTCTTTTGTTTCTGCATTTAAAATTTTTATAACTGTGCATTGTGTATACTGCAGACAGTTATTACTGCATCAGTGATATAATAAATATTTCTTTCTCTATTCTCACTGCACAAGAAACAAAGGAATGATGTTAAAACCTGTTCTTGACTAAACGCTCTGAAAATGAGGATTTAGCTAGGCAGCCGTCAACTATTCTTGGAATAATTTTAGCAGTTTTGGGATAGTTTAAGGGTAGTTTATAAAAAGTTTTGTACATACTAGATACTAATGAAACGGTTATTAAATTAATTAAATAATTTATTGTTATTGTTGCACTGCTGTGATATTTATTGCGGCTAAGCAGCAATGCCAATACAGGCATCGGTCCCACTCAACCACGTAGTGAGTGGAGAAAGGAACAGTTTTGGAAAGCCCGTGTCTAAGTAAATCATGGGCGCGTTTGGGCATGCATTTGGGCGAAAGTTTCAAAATTCCCCAACATTTGGCCCACCTGATCCAAACACAGAATTAATGAAACTGCGCTCCTATCCTTAATGCGAATATTAAGGAATAATATTCAGGGTTCATTCATGCAAACTGCAGCATTTTCGAACCCCTACCCTCAATGCTACCCCGTGTAATGCAATCCCTCGTAAATAGAGCCTGCTGTCATCATATAAAAACATGCCATACATTCATAAAGTCGAAGTTTATTTATTCAGCACATATCCACACCATCATTTGATTTCATGTTTTTCGGCAAACAATCCTTTCTACTTAGGTAGTTTGATAAAATGATGAAAAGTATGTGACAGGGAAGACGAAAACTATAACACTGAACTGTTTAACTGCCTTTTATTCAACTTGCTTATTTAACTTCCAGCTTGAGCACCTTATACCCTGGACTTAACAGTGCTCTATTGTAGTAGATGTCAAACCAGAACCGGCGTATACCGAAGACTTTTAGCCTTTTGTGTTATTGGTGTCCATGATGATGATCCTCATCATTGCGCATTGGGGGAAGTATGGTAAATCTTCTTGAATATTTTGCAATATTTTTTCATTGTTTGTTTATTTTTGCAATTATTTATTTGTTCGTATTTATTTCTATTTCTTTGTTTTTTGTTATTGTAACAATGGCTTTCACTTTGTATTTTCATACAATTTCATTGGTAATAATATAAAGTATGTAGTATGAACTTGATGGATAAGCGTGAAAAATCGACCACCTGAGACTCAAAGCTGTAGAGATTACTCAAAGACCCCTAATACTGCGGGACCTTATGACCAAGCCTGGTCCTCAAATCAATGTTACTAATGCAAAACAATTATATAGACAGTCAAGAAATTTGTTTTTGATTTAAAGCCTTCAGCAGAGAGAAGCATGATAATGTACAGGAAACAGTTAGATGAATTTTACAGGCAAAAAGATTATACGCATTAAAAATATACCGAATGAATAGATTTTCTCTTAAAGAATCTTCCTTTGAATGCTATATTTTTATCACGTATTTAATATGGTCTATTGTACCTCCAAAGACTCAGATAGTTGGACACACTTCGGTATATTCCATTCATACATGTGCGTAGTTTGTTTGTTCATGAAAGTAGATGCATGCACTTGGATGAAAGCCCAATGGTATCTTCGCGGTCCATTTCCGAAAGTAGGTTTTGCTGAAATGTTTAAAGTGCTTGAGCAGAAAAACCCAAATTCTAATATATTAAGCATGTTTCTGTTATGTATTGCCCGAAATTTCGATATTCTGTCACTTTAATTGGCGCCGTAATTCGGTTTTTTATTAACAGAATTTATAATACAAATCTGAAAAATTTGTAAAACACAAATTTTTGTGAGTGCGGAAAAACTTGAACGAAGGAATGATCAGTAAAAGCTCTAGAACTTGTTGAAAACAATAGATTTCAACAAACACGTGAGTTTTTGTGTATCAAAATTAAACGAAAAACACGTTAAAAATACTTCCAAGATTCACCGACGTGGGCCCCAAAACATGGGTAAACATTGTTCATTGTTCGCCCGACCCTTCTGTAGATACATAAAAACTGGATTTGGACCTACTAGAAAATAAGATTAAGGGGACGCTGTGCTTGAGACACATTGCCTCCTTACCGACGATGCAAACATTATGTATATACCTACCTTTACCTTTTATCATAATTTAAGCATGAAATGGTACCAATGGGATATGGACGTTGTTCATTTTAACAAGGCTAATAATTTATCGTTTGATATATTAGACCAAAAAGAAAATTCAAACTTTCACTTTTTATTTTTACTCTCGAAGTTTAGCACGCACGTAATATATGTCAATTTTGCGTCTCTGCTCCCTGTTACCCCCAAAGAAATGGTATCAGTTACGATGCTTATTCCTGAGTACTTGTTCTGACATTGGTTTTATGTATTTGATCTTTAGCCAGCATTAGAGTGCAACAAACCTGCAACTGCCGGGGAGGCAAGAGAAAGTGGTCAAATCAATAGCTGTGCAACGTAGCTCAATAACAGGTGAGATGTATGTACAACAAGCTTGAAGAAAAGAGAAAAGCAATAAAGACAGAAAGTAGGAGAGGAAAGGAAGCTATTCATTCTTGTGTCAGAAGAAATGAAAAATATAACATAAAAATTGATCTGCGTGAAAAACCATTTATTTGAGAATTTTTTGCTGCACCTGTGCCTATTTTCTTTTTTTATTGATGTGTCTTTTCTTTCTTCATAGTTTTTAAAAGCCTGTTTCAATTTCAGGGATCTCAATTTATTTCTGTATCCCGCCAGTGCCATAAGAAGTTTTTAAGTTTCCTGAAAAATTGCCGGTCTTCAAATTTTATTAAAAAACAAAGTAGGATCTCACTCAGATGCCTCACTTTGCGATGCCGAAACGAAGACAAAGTTGTTTTTACAATATGCTGAAATGTTCAAAAAGGTCCAGATGTACTATTTACGATTTACTCGTTTCGAACAGGTGTAAAATGTATAATTTACTTGTTATTGAAAGGTAGAAGGTACAAAATAAACTATCGACTTGTTTTTGTATTTTAACAGGCTCCTATGCTCACAGTGAAATATTAATAAAGCTCATTTTGCCACCTCCATCATCATTTGTTTCCCTTTACCAGTAATCGCAAAATTGCTTTTCAAGCATGACTTCTCCTGTAGTACTGATTGCCATAAAAGCTTATTGGTATTTTATTAGATTTCTGAGATCGTGAAAAGATCATTGATCTTTACAATTGAGAGAGTTGGTAAAATTGTGAAAGTTAATTTTGTTACAACGCTTGTGTTTCTCTCGTATGGTCTAAACAACGTCATTGAAGTGAGAAATGTGAACGTCAAGGGGGAAAAAAGTAGTGGCGATGGGAATTCCCACAAATTTTTCATCCGTAAATACAATGCATAGGCATAGCGAAAGGTGTATGGGCACAATCAGGTGGTACATAACTAGACGTGCACAGATGAAGAATAGAGAACGGAGATGAGATACAATTTTGAATTGTAATGATTTCATTTGCGACGCAGCTCAAGCTCAACTACTTTCACTATCCATTTAGCCCACGCTCTTGCCAGGGTTATCAACCGAATAATTTTTTTCGAACAAAGAGTGCAAGCATAGTGATTCCCAATTCCCAAATGAGTTCAGATTGAGATAATGGACAAATTAAGGTACCTACTAGGAAGGTCACTGGGGTATATTTCCAGTGAAGAAGTTGAAGGATCAAATGTTTCTACAAATTTTAAGTAGCCTATCTCATTCATATATCGCATATTTCCGTGATATTGAACAGGCAACACAAGTTTTGTATGGTTTTGTAAATTCCAAAATTGGAATGACCAAATCAAGAAAATTAAAAGTATATGAAAGACTGTTCAATGTCCTATTTTTATGTTTTTAAAAAGTTCAAAATGTCAAAAGGAAAAATTCGTCTTTGTATGTATGTTTGCTTGAATGAATGTATGAATGCTTTTAAAAATTTGCAAAATGGCCTATTCAAATGTTTCAAAAAGGTGTCAAATAACATCTTTATTTGTTTTCGAAAAGGTTAAAAAAGTTTATTTACAAGCTTTTGAAAAAAGGCAAAATTCTATATTTTAATGTTTCAAAAGGTGCAAAATGTCATATTTAAATGCTTTTAAAAAGGTGCATCTGCTTGTTTGGTGTATTTGAAACGTGCAGCAAGTATTTGTTTGTTTGTTTGCGACTTTTTTAAGGAGGATTTTAAGCTCTAAACAGTCGATTTAGAAACCGTCGTTGCTTTCAAATTACCTATGTATAGTTGTGTCCTATGCTGCATATATCTATATAATATGTAGTTGACGATTAAGTTAGGTCATTTTGCTTGAAGTACTTGCCGAGGGACTATTTAATTCAGTCAGTAAAGTCTATTCTGTACTGTTGGTAGTAACTTGTAAAATACATGTGAACACATTTACCTCAGCGTTAAGGTTTTAAGGTTCATTCAGGGCTACAATTTTGTGGAGGCTTGACAGACTTCAGAGATGCATACATAAAAATAAAATAATGTCAACTTCCTCTTGGCACGAAGCTTCTCTGCATGTTCCTTTGGTCTTTGGTTTACCCGGAGAAAGGAAAAAGGAATAATAATAAACAGCGCTTCCCCTTCAGTACAGCTACAGTATGGCGTCGTCAATATAAAAAACTTGTATTTTCCATTTCCCCTACTGTTGTCAATTCATGGAGCCTTAAGAGAAACTTCTAATCCCAAAATACATACCTTCATATATGTACATACACCTGATGCTATGCTCTTTACAGTTGTGTGTGTGACTTGACATACGTATTATGTACGTACTTATACTCCCTATATTGATATATTCTTGGCTTTTCGTATCCCACAGGTTCAGGTACAGTAGACAAACGAAGTTGGAATTCCTTCTATCAAAGGGTTTGAGGTAATCATCATTTCCGGAAGGGAAAAAATAAGGCATGTTCTAGTGTTTTTGTGACTGCAGTTTACTTTCAATTTCACGGGTTTAAGCAGAGGAAGTTGGTAGTTAGGAATGACTTACGATTATGGTAATAAGTACCTGATAGAACTACAAATAGCAACCGAAGAAGCAACATAATCTTTTTCGAAACTTTGACGCAAATTGGGGTAATTCTTAACCAAGTTCAGTTGAATGCGGTTGGTATTAAGGAACAGAATATCACCAGCGGCGAAGGTATAACGTTCTTAGTACTACGCATTCAACTGATGTAGGTACCTAATTTTTTAAAATCTGTTTGCCTAATTCTTGAAAAAGTTTGCAAATTAACTCGTTACGTATACAATATCCATATTGAAAAGATATGTATGCCAAACTTAATCAGAATCCTAGGATTTAGCTAGGCAAATTCCTAACACTGATTAAATCACTGCCCCATGGAAATCAGCCCATATGCATATGGGACGTTAGCAATAATAAATAATACACAATACGCCAATTAATCGGCTTCATAAAATATTGATTTTAAAAAGCATTTTAAGCAAACATGTTCTGGTTGATCTAGTATCTATTCAACGGTTTACGGTATGCATGCCGATATCTAATGACCTTTCACAGTGTCTATATTTATCCATAAATGTACTTTAGGGCTTATCAAGACAAAAGAGCCGAATGTTAGAATTGTTGGAAACCTTTGAATTTGGATGCTAAGAACGAAGTTAGGCATCCCCGAGAATTATGAGAATTATTATTACATGGATTATGTACAAAACCAGCCCTGCTCTTTTTAATCTTCATTGATTTGCGCATTTGTAAATTCAGTGATTCGGAAGATTAGTTTTGCGACTACTATGTCAAAGCTTTCCATTATGCCTCAGCTTTCTGTTATGAGGCACTCGGAGGACAGAGCCAGAGCTGTTAGGTTTCAGAGAATTAAAAGTTAAACCTCGTGGCTTTGTGGTATAATGCATCTGTTGGGTATGGACTCAAAAGATGCTTGTAATTTTATTTAATTAACAAATCAAGTGGTGTCTTTTGAAGTATTTTACATACGTATACATACGAAACTTTTAATCCAAAGAACTCTGTTCGATAGAATTTAAATATGCTGATAAAATCTTGTGACGTAATAAAAATGAAAAGTACCTTATGTATGTTTCCACAGAATGGAGCAATTTAGATAGAGTAAATTGAAATCTACATTTTAAAGCACTTACCAACCAATTGTAAGCCATGGCCACTAGTTCCTGGAAACCCTTTGTATTTTATTCGAAGGCATACGGTTGAAAGATGTGGCATTCATATTACTGTTGATATGGGCAGCTCCTTGTACCCATTTCTCCAAACATAACATTAAAGCAAAAGCTTAATTACATATTTATGTACGCCAAACTTCCAAGAGTCTAAAGCACAGACTAATGTTAAATGGCTTTTAAGCTTTTCTTGTACTTGTAAAAATGGGCCCATTTCTGCTCCTTTCTGCAACAGGCTGTACTGATAGTTTAAACGTGGATACTACACAACGATGACCATAACCGGAAGTACCGCAGACAAGGTAGCACTGGGCTCGAGCTATGCAACACAATTTCTAATTTCCCACCAGTATGCAGTAGTAGTAGAAGTTCCCTTGGTAATACTAAACTCGTTCAAAATTCAGTAAACTACTCTGTAACTCTAAAAACATCGTCTATTTCGTTCAAGCTACGTCTATCATTAATTTGGAAAATGGTTTAAGAAGACAAATGCGTTCTAAATTTAAAAAAAAACATTTAAAGTTACGAAAATGTAAAGCAAAGCAATCATGACATAGGGGAGTAGGGTGTTGAAGAAGCGTGTAAAGCGTAATCATGATTGATTTGCACTCTCAATCAACCTACGAATGAACCTAAAGGGATAAAGCTGCTGAGAAAATCTTAAGCAGTTCCAATTGTGTTTGTATAATTTATGAGGAGCTGGAAATGAGCTGAAAAATGCAGTGATAAAGTACGTGATATAAATAAATAACGTTGCTGGGACGTTAAATGCGTAAATAATGTATTTTCGAATGGGCACGAACGGTCTCGAAGACAATCTCAAATTTTGCAAACATGATTCTTTTCTTGCTGACTACAGTGAGTGAAGGTCCCTTGGCGTCCTTCTCAATTTCCATACTGTCATTCACTGGGATAGGAAGAAAGTTATTTATACACCAAAAATGCATTAAGCGCCTTCTCAATTCGGTGGATGAGTGTCAATTTTATTGTAGACAGATGGGTTTGCTACTTCAGTTGTATTATTTGCAGAGGTAGCTGCATTTTTAAAATTCCAGAATGTGTGGAGATAAAAAGATATTTGTTCGTAATGAAAAATACAAGTTGGTAAAAATATATTCGTGGGCAGGCACATAAAAAGGTGTGAAAGGCACTTGTACTTACGTTTGCAAGTGTGGGAGAAAGTTGGCTGTAACACTATCCTAAACATACTTTCTGTGCTTTCATCGTAATACAAGATATTTTATAGGACAGGCCAAGCATGATGCCAAATGAATACTCATTTTGCAAGCTTAAAGGAACGTCTATTTTTAATCCTAAGTTCAGTGATAATTACTTTACATTTTATGCAATCACAGACTGAACCCATGTCACCGAAGACTAGCTACCCATCATACTAATGATGAAACAAAATAACTTCCCGCTGGTATTCACTTCCCTTCTGCTTTTCCTATATGACGTCGGGTTCGTAATTTTTACAGAGTCAAGCTACTTGTTATTTCGAGTTTCAATACTACTGAATGATTGTCTTGTTACTTGGTACTTGAAAACAAATATTTAAAAAAAGCAATTAAATCAAATATAATTATGTTCCTGTGTCTCTGCTTTTTCTATGCACGCAGTAATTCCAGCTTTTTTATCAAACGCATACGGCAGTTTGCGCAATTGGATTATATTTCTATGTATTAGTTATTAAAAGGTATAGACGATGTTGTACAGTGTCAATCTGAACAAGCAGATGGTTAATTGTTTATCATATACACAGTACTTGTGTAATATTTGTTTGGTTGGAATTTAATATCTGAAGTACAGTTTTAAAACAATAATGCGCTAAAAAAAGCTTAGAAATATAAAATGATGATTTATCAATTTCCTCCCCATTTTGTACTCATACCATTTCCAGTGCGATTACGCCAATAATCTGAAGAATTCTTTAGAAAAAATAGAGCAGCATTGCTTTCTCAACGAATAGAAAAGGAAATATTTCTATGAACTTGAACTCTGCATCTATTAGGTACAATGTGGAAACTACAGAGAAAAGAAATGACTTGATCACTCACTGGGGAATAAGCGGTTAGAGTTTCAAGAACATACATAGTACCATAAAACTAATGCATTTGAAGCCCGAATACATACGAAATTGTTAAGCTCAGAATTCATGTCATACATCATTGGACATTTATTGTGTAAGCGAGAGAGATACGGTCAGTTAAGGAGCAAAAAGTAGTAATTGTTTCATTTACAAATCTTGATGCTGAAAGACGTTTTATCTGCGTACTTTGCTTAAGGAAAACAAGGATTGTCATTTTTTGAAAATGTATAAACTAATGGGTATATACATATGTGGTAGCCCAGGAGCGTTTCAGTCCCTGGCGACCGTGGAATGGTCCACAAGCGTAGTTGCTTATGGACCAGTCCATGGGATCACCTACTTTCAGTTCACAAGCGCACACACACTCTCATACACTCTCGCTAACACACTCTCGCACACTCTACTATTTGTTTTTAGTGTAATGAAATTCTTTAGGTTTATTGTATGCATACGCATGGGAATACGAACCAAATGGCCATAATTTCTCCTGCAACTACTTGTAAGAACGAGAGATGTAACTATCGACCACTTGCATTAATAATGAATTGGATACTTTATTTAGAATACGAAATCACAGTTTAACGTTAGATTCGTACAGGGTTACTTGACACATCTAACTCAAACAATACTATCAGTTCGTATCCCCGTCTGTACACATACAATAAACCAAAGGAATCTCATTAGGCTACTAAAAAATAGTTGAGTGTATGTACAAGTGAGTATGTGCTTGTGGACTGAAAGTGGTCACACTTGTGGACTGGTCCATAAGCAACCACACTTGTCGACCAGTCCACGGTCGCCAGGGACTGAAACGCTCGTGGGCTACCACATATACATACTGCAACTACAGCCTGGAAATGGGTCATTTTGCTTCCTAAGCTAGACATGTATTCAAATGAACAAAATACAAATGCAAATAATTTTTGAATAACTTTGTCAAGTGTAAAAATCAAGAAAGTTTCCTGCTTTCCTGCGGATAACCATACTCGCAAATAAAATATTCAATGAGGTGTCTCACAGGCAGGAACAACAGACAAACACCAGCCCGACCGCATTTGAAGATGTACATAGAAAGGGGCAATAAGTTATAAATTTATCCTGTGCTTGCTTACCTTATGAAACAATTATACTTGAGGCATGGGGACTCTTGGGGACACGGTACTTACTTTATATTATTATTATTTGTCTATCAGGAACTTTAACCACTAATCATATGGAAATTGGAACTGCTGACGTCAAGTAGATACCACTGAATCCACTGCGACTGAGAATGAATCCTCCCCACATGCAGTGCCGTAGCGTCTAATTCCGTAGTTTCATCGACTAGTCTACGCCCACGCAAAATCCTGAATTGGCATCTAACACAAATTTTTTTTATACAAAATCAGTTGACATGGACTTCCATCGAAGGGGAGCTCAATGGGCTCAACAAACATTTAAAAACATTTCTACGTAACAAAAGCTCTTCAAATATATATTCACAAAAATTGCTTTACAAAGTTGAAAAATTAGAATAAAGATACTTTAAAACGATACAAAATATTGCACTAGTAAAATGCAGTGTCTGAGTCCTCTAATTACAGTCAAGGTACCTCAGCGATTTGAGCTTTCCACGGGCATCTGAAACATGGCTATACGCTCTACGGCCCTACTCTAATACAGAATGATAGTGGGAATTATTCGAGCGGAACTCCTCTACTTTCTTGAAAAAGACAGAGAGATGAGGATCAGTAGCGGAGAAGAAGCACTGAGCACATCCTTTTTCCATTTTTTGTGTGCAGGATAGTGATTTAGAAGAAAAATAATAAAAGTCATCGTAAACGCATGCAATCCACTTCAATAAGTTTACTGCTTGGAACACCCGAGTCTTGCCATCGCTTTCTCCTCTACTTTCTCCACATGCTGGACGGACGAGCGAGTGCAATTCAGATGCCCACATTTTTATCCCCTAACCTACCGTTACCCTGCTACATGGTCTACCTTGAAACTGAACTTCCAAATGGATGCATCAGACGCAAAATGACTCATATTTTGAACAAACTTTCAGCAAATTATGCTCACTTACAATTCAGAATGCAGTTTAGAAAGTGTTATGCAGTGCAGTGTTATTGAAAAAAAGCCTAAGTTTCGCCCATGCTCAAAATATTTGATAAAGGTTAATCTTATAATATTAAATATACCCAAGTTTGCTTCTTAAGTCCAGTCACAGAATATAACTTGTACTCGAGTCTTCCGCTCGTTAAGATCCCGTCCATGTTAAATGGGACATTCACGGATGCATTTACCATGAAATCCTACACTTGACAGTATTTATTTCCACTTCCCTACTCCATTTCCATACGGTGGAATTGTCTGTCCTCAAATTATGAATAATAATGAGTAGACTGGAAAATTGAAGTACAGGAGTAATAATCACTTAAGAAAAAAAGTAGAGACGGGACAGAAGAGGACACTTTGGCTAAAGTGCGACGGCAAAACGAAAACTATTGTTATTGTGGCCTACATTTCCCTTGTGTCCATAGCTTTCAACGTACAGTTCATACAGTTGCAATGTGTACATTAAAGTTAAAAGGGCAACTTTCGTCCACTTCGTAGTCGTCTTTCCCTTTCAGTCTTCAACCGCTTTTGTGCTGTGTATTTTAGCCTATCTTCAGAAATGTAAATGACGGGGCAAAGGATACACTACCAAATGGTGACTAAACTGTAGTTGGCTTTTTAGTCTCTGGGCATTTTATTGGCAACCTCCTTCGATATTGAAGAAGCAACGCTAGTATACACAGCAGTGTCCATATTGTGCCTAATAAGGTTCAAAATTCTATGGTAACCTGCTGTTGAAAGTCAAATATTGTCTAAAATACAAATTAGGGCCATTATTCGTTGAAAATAAATCTGCTTCTTTGGTTCTTCCGTAGCGAAACATTCTTTTTTAATGCAAATTGAAATTAAATTAAAGCTAATTAGTTCATTTGCTAGGTTGAATTCTAAATTGTATTTATAAGGAATTTAATCAGCTAAGAAACTTTAAGTACGGAAGCAGTTTCAATGGGCTTTTAGCAATAGGTTAATTTTGAAATTCAGTATTGTTTGTAAACAATTTATAAAGCGTTCCAGTGAAGTGCCCCAATCTGCAGAATGAACCATATGTGTATGTATATAGTGATTTAGCATGTGTTAAATGTGTTCTGGCAGTTTTAAGAGTAAGTACTAATAAACGTGTAAGTTTCCCCACACAATGATTGAAGATTGCTTGATTGGATGGACGGGTGAGGGCCAGAAGTCAGGAGTGACTTTAGCTGTCACGCTTCCATTCATTTAAGGAAATAACTTTTTGACTCGAGCGTGGAAGACTGGGAGATTTTATTTAAAAGTTACGTCAAAAGTTGATAAAGTTTCATCGAATCATTAAAGTTTTGCTGCACTACCGCCTTATTCTAAAATTCTTTGCGTGCGTGCACAATTTACACTATATGGGCCTCTTCTAGGTTTTTACCTCAGGGGGCTTGCATGTATTACCTCATACCTTTCGATTTTGGTTGAATTTATCAAATTCTGAGAAGGTACAAACGTATTTCAAAAATCGAAAAACTATCATTCACCTCGCGTAGAGTTGCTATTTAAAATATTAACAGTTTAGAGGCAGAAAAAGTAAACAAGCTTCCTAAAAAGGTGTAAAACACTCCCTTTTACCCTTTCAGAAAAGGCAACGCGTGATACTTACGTATCCAACAGGTATCGAGATAAATTAATTACTATTCTTAGTCTTATTGCCCCCAGTTTTTAAAAGTACAAAACTTTCTACATACTTCGTCGCAAGGTAAATTTTTTTTATCTTTTCACGAACTTTCACTGCGACGTAATATTAGAAAGTGCCGTCGCCATACAGCAATTATACCTACGTACATACATACAAGCGAGCCCTTCCATCATACTTAAACCGACATAAATGATGAATATGAAGCACTGGGCGTAATGATCTTGTCAGTTTGTAATTCGCATGTCATACTTGACAGCCCCCATATCATGACCTCGTGATTACTGGCTAGTTCCTGGATGCACCAAGTCAAATGTCAAACTTTAATGAAGCTAATTGCAAGAGCTGAATTATGATTGTGATTACGCGCCACGTATCGCTCGGTATAATTAAACACGGACAAGCCACAACCACTCTCAAGCTCAAGGTATTTTTATTGATCATTCTGCCATGGACACATGTGCTATTAACAGGTGCTGTAAAGCCCCGATTAGTTTAAATCTGACTTGCGTGACCGGAAAGGACTAAAGACCAGGTCACCATAGGAGGTCCATTCCCTAACTCTAAGATCGCAGTTAAAACAATATCCCCGGTCCCCCTCTCCCTAACTCTAACTAGTTAGAATCCAAGGTCAAGCTCAAAAATTTAACCGGAAATTCACGGTATCTATTTCTTGACGAATTTGTGTCGGACACTGAAGTGCCGTGCACATTTAATATGTATGGCGAATGGCGAAAATAGAGTTTTCAAATGGTCGTTGAGAGAGATTAAAAATCAGTTTTTTTCATATCACTTGCATCTTCATGGCAGAGGGTGCAAAATATCGTGTGTTCAATAATTCTGCGATCAAAGTACAAAAAACGGACAAAAGGTAAAAGCTACTTTGCCTCTTTAGCTAGGATACGCGGTACCTTTCCAGAGAACTACCCACTACTGCTTCCACGTATTTCCATTGGTCTCTGGTGTAGTGGTTTTCGTCCAGCCTTCAAACTTCAAGTCATATCAATAATTGTGAAAGCGAATGATGGACTCATCTAAATAAACTATAGTCTGCATTCATTATTTCATATTTACAAATAATTTTGAGTAAATAACAATCACGGTGCTCCCAAACGAACGCCGATTCCTGGGCTTCAACATGTTTGTACAAATACGGGTAGTTTACTAGAAGTAACAAGTTACAGTAACATATTGAAGAACAAAAAACATTTTGAATTCTTGTGTTATTTGATTTAAAGTCCCACGAGTCCATGAGAAATTTCATGGAGAGAGAGAGAGAGAGAGAAAATAAAATGGAAAGAGGAAGCAGAGCATTGAGTCTTGAATGGAAATAGGGTGTTGGCATTTTTATAATGCAATGAATAAATCACGAGTGTAGCTGGGCGTTATGTAGGAGAGCGTCAGCTATGCTTCCATAATGATCGGCAGTCTATCTACCTACGCTTTATCTAGTATCATGATTAAGGAGCAAAATTTGGTCGATTCCAAATTTTTATTTGGAAGATTGGCAAGAAAACATTTCTTCACCTGCAAAATCCATTTTTAAATGGGTCTGGAAAGATATAAATCGTGTTTATTTTAGTTCTGGAGTAATGTGTACGTTTTACTGCGCTTTGATAACTAATGTTATAGTTGTGTTACAAAAATTAACTTATACATTTGTGTAAAAACCGATGCAAATATTTTTTGATGTTGGAAAAGTTAAAGTGGGATGTAAAACAGCACTAAAGTCACTTCCGTAACAATTTGTAATACTAATCTGTGCCCGTTATAGTAAAAAACTGAGTCAGAATCCGTTGCATTATGACTGTTACAATTTTCAGTTAAAATCTGTACCAGAGATCAATTAATTTGCTTTATAACAGGTTGGACAAGCTTTTCTCGTTTTGCTTCTTCAGCCCATAACGTTGTAGCGACATGTAACCTTAAGCATGTACGCGAATGCTAAGAGCGTAGGTATGTACATATACATAAGTGCTAGCGTGCTTACTAGATTCTTGTTGACATTGCAATGTGAAGCCCCGCGTCGGCATCCTACTAATTAGCGCCCTGAAGAATTCTCTGTGGAAGTAGTGTCACGTTGCCAGCTAGACTCTAGAGCTAATCTACCGTATCTGTCTCATTAATTTGCCCCCAAACTAATTGCAAAATTGGATTAACTCCGCTATTAGCAAACTGACTTGAAAGAATTCTAAACATTATTTCAAACATTTTGTTTCGAACCCCTAGTTCCCCTAGTTAGAAGCCTGCAAGGCTTCTCTATTGCAAACCCTAAAAAATTAGCAAGTATTTTTTTTCGAGTTTAAAACTGCCAGGTATTTAAGATGCAGAGACTAACTGCAGATTTACGGTACTTGATTCAGCATGCAAGAGTAGAACAACCGCACGCAGAAAACCAAAATCAAAAACAAAATTAAAGAAAGCAAGGTACAAGAATTTCTCAATGCTACATGATTTTCTATGTAATTCCTGCACCTTTGTGAATTGTGTCCGGAAAGTACAACAGTCGATCTCGTTATAAAACAAAGGTAGGTAGGTGCTTTGAAAAACGTCTCTGTCAGAACAGGGCACTGCGCTGGTCTGTTATGTAGTGGAGGAAGAGGCTTGAAGTACCGGAAAAAATATTTTCCGTTGTCTTGTGGATAATCACACTTGCCAATAATTTCTTTACACGCTTTCCATTTTTTATCCCACTTGGGTGTAAATAATTAAAAGAGGGGAGGCAAGCATGCAGGTCATGTTGGATTTGGAGGGTAATGGTGAATCATGTCTCTAAATAATTAATTGGCTCTGGATCTAAATTGCCATGGGAGCTTTGTCTGAGGAGAGAAAGAGATAGTAGCTAACTGACTCAGCAAAGCTACAAGCTTATCGTTACTGCTATCGTGGGCTGGGAAGCAAAGCTATGTATCTGTAAACACTAAAAAAACAAAATGGGGCTTAACCAACTTTAAATTTTTCATTTTCTTTCAAAAGCTGTAGATAGCATATTTCGCTCTTAAAAAACATACCCGGTTTTAATTTATAATTCAAAATAAGTGGTGTTAAGGTTTTCGGATTTAAATAGTTAAAAACAGCCGATTTTCTAGACACCTGGACCGTTCTATTATGATATCTTCAGTACAAAATGCTTTCATCTCACTTTGACTCGTAAAACAAGCCTACAAAAGCATTCGGAGGGAAGAATTTAGCTTAGGAGAAAGCATAAGAGAAAGCATAGGAGAATTAGAGCGCATATATAGCATGCAACTATGCTCATAATCAGTTGCAGTGGTAGTGACACTCAACTCAGTTTAGAAATGCATTTCAAATTTAGCTCGAATGCTTGATGAAGAGAAATGGGTGTGTGAATTATATACAGAACTGCAGACAGGAACCAACAGTACAGACCACGTACGTGTGTGCATAGATACGTAAGATTGTTTTGACTTCCATCATTTCCATTGTACTACTTTTACTCTGTACGTACAGTTAGAATTAGAATGGACTTGCATTTAATTGCAGGCACAGATCTATTTGTGAATTATTCAAGTACCGCATATTTTCTACGTACAAGGCATTGCAATGCACTGCGCTACGTTGTAAATAATTACTATTTGTTTCGTAATTTAGACTACTCGTGTATGAGGATTGTGTAACTACATTAGACTTTGTATTGGCATTTGGTTGTGGCGATGGACAAGATAGGCGAATTATATGGTAAGACGAAAGGTTGGTACATTTTTAATATTGTCCTAATACCGGAGAAATCTTTCTTTTAAACCCATGCATTGAAGGGATGCACAAAGCCAAGTGGCTTGGACTTGATTTTGAAAGCTCAAATTATTCCTTCTATATTTTGTGAGTTACTTGGTTCAGAAGTCGGGGTTTCAAATTATGTACCTACTTCCTAATGCCCTTGTTTTGGTTGTATTGTCTTACAGTTCAAACCATTGTATTTGTAGCTTCAGTTGTTAGCACTATTTTGTAGTTATTTTCCGTAAATAATTAATTTGTTTAGTTGCCGAATTAGTAAATCCACGACCTGTCATTTAACTCCCCTAAGCATTTACTTGAATTGTTCACATGAAATTAACAGAATTAGTCCAAAGTCAAGCTAATTAAACCAGATTTTTCGAAACGCAAAACATTACATTTACGTCTACAAAACAAGAAAGCTTAAAACAACCATTAGCGGTGAGAAAACACTGAATTTACGATTTAAAAGAAACGTGCATTGCTTCAGCATTAAGAAAAAAGCGTAAACCATGACGTTGTTTTCTAGTAAATCCAAAAAATGGTATTAACTTTCTCCAACAGTGCAAATTACAAGGTTTGCGTTGGTAGCACCTATAATTGTCCCAAAAGTGTAATTTAGTACCTGTGCCTTGATAAAACGAGTTTTTACTGCAATAATAGCTGAAAGACCCTTAGAAGCAGAGATAAAAGGGCGACAAGCGACAGTGAAAGGACAGATTGGATGATACGCTGTGATAGCGTTTGACTTATCATTTGTGTTTATGAGCCATTCCAGTGTTGTGCCTGCTGGGAAGGAGTTTGAGTGTGAGAGAGAATAACAATCGCATTGTTTTCTGTCAAGTGCTAAACTATACAAGAAAACCAGTCCTGTCCCATAGGACTTTCCATTTTCTGTATCTCTCACTTTCCGCTTTCTCTCGCTTTCTCTCCCATGCTGACGGCCTATGTGAGTACAATTCTGGCCGGACTAGCTGTTAGGAATCGTCTATATATTACGTTTGTCTACAAACTAGGGGATTTGGCTCCAACAAATTCGGTTACTATATATATTGCCGATTAGTCCACTTTAGCTAGTACATCGACTTTCTCCGATATGTATTAATTATTACCTATTTCCTTCTGGAACGAAAAAGTTGTAAAATAGTTTCTTTCGGAAATGTGAATATAAAGATTCGATCAAGTCACAGACCAAAATACCTAATTAAATATGAATATCACACTGCAATTTCATTAACTAGTAAATCACCTGATTTATAAGCTTCGCTGCTTATTAAATAAAACAATCTGTAATCTACGAAACACACTATTAAAATCATGACCTCGGCGATTGGAGGTACTGTCTGATATTCCCTAAGCATAATATATGAACGATTCATCAGATACTACAGGGGGTATCAGTACACTAGAATAACCTTCAAGAATGGGGAAGATGAACTGTCTTGGTATCTTGGTGGAAGCCACACAAAAGTACAGAAACTGCTTTTGTAATGTGTTGCGTAATTGAAGTTGGGCCTAGCCCAAAATGACGCCATAAGGTGAAGGTTAAGCTCAAGCTATTAAAAACGAATACCCGATTTACTAGATAAATGAGAAAATGACTCATTTCCCATAGCTTTAGCACCCAAAAGGAAATATTACCGTCATTTTAACCTTCTTCATGACAGTACAGTATTTTCCATCTTTACAAAATGTCTGAATGTTCTACACTTTTGGAGGAGAAAGCTTTTGCATTTTTTAAATATATGCTTTTCACATTTTTAAAAGGTAAACGTGCGAGAGAGAGAGAGAGAGAGAGAGAAAAAGAGAGAGACGAAGTTTAATTACAAAACAAAGTGCACCTTTTGGAAATTGTGAAATGGGGTTTGTTTCAAAAGTGTGCTCAAGTCAAGCAAAGTAATTCAGCAATATTTTACAGGACATAAAGAATTATGAACTACAAGGTCCATTGATTATTTCTTAGCAACAAACTATGTAGACTAACACAAATTTCCGTTACAAGACTTACTCCCACATCGTATTTAATTTATTAGTCATACAGGTCGTCGATGCTATATTCCCAGAATCACTCATTATGGTACTCGCCCGTGCACACAACCCTTTGCAGTTTCACGATAACTTTCTATTCTTTGCGTCTTTTCCCATTCCCTTCTACCTAGCAGCACCTACACATTATTTTGCGGTTCTCTTTTTAACAACCCATCTCACAGTTATTACTATATAAGGTAGTAACAGTAACTTATAGCTACACCACAATTTATACCTATACACAGATTTTCCTGTTATAATTTGCTATTGGTACTTGTTATTCTATGGGTACTATGTATCCTGCTTTTAAATCCCACGCTTTTAAATCAACTCATCCTTAAATTTTTATAAGCTTTTATACAAACATTTCAGGTCAAACTGACACTTTTCAAGTCAAAAATTAAATGCGCTCCTTTCATCAAAGTTAAAATGAGGTATTAGAGGTTTCCAGTGAGATCAAAGTGGGATAAAATTGAGTATATACGCTTGTGAATGAGGCAAGAGCTGAACAGCCCCGTATGCATCTTGGTGGATCGTATGTGTGTTTGTTGGTTGGCAGTGTGAAGCGCGGGCGCGACTTCGTTCAAACATTTGCCCTCACATGCAAAGTGAAGCGGGCGGACAAGCTTCCTCAAAGAGAAAGCACCTCCGCTCAACTCCTGTCACTTTCACTACAGCGGGGCAACGGGAAACAGGGAGCTGCAGTTGAGTCCAACAACTTTCACAAATTCAAAGGCCAACTCCATTCAAAATGTTTACAGACTTGAGTCAGTGCACACTCCTTCTACTCTACTTAGCCTAAAACACCCTTCGTTTGTTTTTATTGTAAATACTTGTGTAAAGTTTCCTCCCCAAAGTAGTTCCCTAAATTCCGGCTCTGTGGATAAATAGAGAGACAGAGACAATCACTTGGCAAGAAAGTAAAAAGGGTCCTCTCGTAGAATAACACTTGTCCATTTTGAGGTAGCTTCAATTTCCTGCGTGGATAAATTATGTACGACAAACCAACTTGTAAGCTCGTGTCGGTTTGATAAAAAAATTCTAGTTTTAAAAATTACTGGACGTTGACCTGAAAGCATAGTATATAAAAAAAGCTGGTAGTCACAAAATTATAAAAAAGTTCCTCAGTTTGAAAAAATCATTGCGAACAATTTAAATTTTAAAAAGTGTAATTCGGTGTAAAGCTTGATCCGTACGTAAATAAAGCTGATAATATAACATCTGCTAGTGGCATTTCATTTTCCCCCGCGTTCTACATTGTTGCCATACATTTACAGTTTTTAAATTTAAATTCTGTGGGGAAAGTTGTAATTAGTTCGTCGGACAGTGAGAACTCCAAAGTACTGTATACGGGCTTGGGGGTACATACATTACTACATTACTTCAAAGAAATAACTCGGAACTTTAATGTCTGGCTAGACCAAAGTGTAGTGGCCAATATATTTTGTGCAAAGGCTCTCTGGATACAACGACAGTATCTTTTAAAACTTTGAAAACTAATACACAAACCAAACCAAGGATGGTAGCGTATATTTTATATGGAAAATAATATGGTTGTGAAGGACTCGTTAGCAAACTAAACATCAAGCCAATAAAATTATTTAGGTACGAATATACTGGATATACTTAATACAACTGAATCTGTGGCAGTACGGGGCAAAGTAGCACTACAGTCTCACAAGGACTGGTATTGTTCGTAACGGACGGCGGCAGATTTTAAGCGTTGAATTACTTGTTCCTTTGAAATTACTTTAAACTCACCTAATTCGTAATACAAGTACAAATCTATTCATAAAAATCTGAAAACATGTTGTGTACCTCAGTGTATTGTTTGGATCAAAGTTAAGAGCCAAAACAAAATCAACATTTTAGACTACCTAAGTTGTTTCTAGTTCGAAATTGACGTCACAGATAATAAAATAAGAATTTTTGGAAATTGGAAGCTATCTTGGAAGTACTGAAAAACCGTAATAATTGCTATATAGGCCGAGATAAGGAACCCCTCGCCCTAAAAAAACTGTGTTTTGAATTTGTATGGAAAGAACTAGGAAGAAGACTTACCACACGTAACTTTCCATACAATTTTTTAAAAAAGTGTTATTACTGTAGTAGCTAGCCCCTTTGAAATAAAATGCAATTGAAAAAATTAACATTTTAATTCGAAGAAGCTCTTCATACTTTCGGATTAATCAATTTGCGTAAACTGTCTGGCGTGCAAGCCAAGAAGTAAGTTCTCTATGTACAAAGCTGAGTGAAATCGGGACACGATGAGTAATTCTTGTAACCACACGGCTCTGCAGAGTCTCCTTGAGCTTGAGGCGAGTTCCTCTGGAGATGGCTTCCAGCTCGCTTCCTCCAAAGGTCCCCTCAATGAGACAATAATGTCCGAGATCCTCTCCGCCGCCAACTGCTCCTACGAGTGGGTCAACGGGTCATCCTCCAACGACACGATCATCTTCGAGCCCCCCGCCTACTACTCCCACATGTACAGGATCGTGGGGACGATCTTCCAGGGGATTGTTCTTCTGGTGGGTGTCCTGGGGAATAGCATGGTCGTCTACGTGGTGACCCGGACCAAGAGCATGCACTCCCCCACGAACTGCTACCTGGTGAGCTTGGCCCTGGCGGACTGCATCGTGCTCATTGCGGCCGTTCCTCAGGAGATACTCTCCTACTACTTGGTGGGGAATCAGTGGATTTGGGGGGAGTTCGGCTGTGCCGCCTTCATTTTCTCCCAACATCTGGGCATCAATGCCTCCTCACTGAGTCTCACGGCGTTCACGATCGAGCGCTACATCGCCATCTGTCACCCCATGAAGGCCCAGTCCGTCTGCACTGTGAGTCGGGCCAAGAGGATCATCGGCGGGGTTTGGGTCTTTGCGGTCCTCTACTGCTCCCCCTGGCTTCGACTCACCACCACGAGCCCCATCCACTATGCTGGCTACCCGGACGTCGTCATGTGTGACTTCAAATTGTCCCGCCAAATGTACCTTGGCCTCTATTTTGCGGACTTATTCGTTTTCTACGTGGTTCCTCTCCTCATTTCCATGGTGCTCTACTCCCTCATTGCTCGCATCCTCTTTCACAGTCATCGAGCCAAAGCTTCCGGCAAGTATAACGGCCCCGGACCACTCACCATCGACTCCACCAAAACCAATGCGGCGAGAGCTCAAGTAAGTCACACACGTACATTCATTATTTAGCCAGTCGCTAATAGGCGTCCTGTACACTGGACATCTCTGGTTAGCCAAAAATAAACGTGCGTTCGAGAGCAGACAGAGCTAAAAAGGAAATAAAGTAAAGGTACATATTTTACTTCTGACACCAATTGGTGTTCATGGCGTGCTGCAATCACAATACAATGATGGCACTCACACTCACATAACCGTAAAAGGGTCAAATTGCTATGCCAGTCACTGCTGGTCATAGGGACCAGTTTGTAAAATATTCATGTGCTTTTGCAGGAATGAATTTTTTAAGAAGTAGGTCTTCCCATATTGAAGGTGTAGGAAGTGTGAATTATTAAAGAGAGAGACGACACAGTTTTATTTTGCTGATGCTAATACAACAGTTTCAAAAACGACACACTCTATGTAGGTACCTCACACTGTTGATCAGAATTGTTAGTTTTCTCAAAAAAAAAATGGATAAAAAGATGATTTTGATCATTAAATTTCTGTTTTAAGGAAAGCTCTTGGCGCAAATCATCAAAATAGATCTGAATCACGGTGATTCCAATTTTGGGACTTTTATTGGGGAAACCATTGGTTGATTTACGGTATTTCTATCTCCTGGCAACTCACATGCCAGACGATATACTACTCCCTCTCTCTCTTTTTCATCTGACGAATCTGTGTATGCTGGTCACTTTGGCTGGTACGGGTACTGGTAGCATAACTAATTAGAGATCTACATCGCTGCCTCCAAGGGTTTCGGCAAATCCTGGATTTTGTTGAGCAGCTTTACATGACTTATCAATCAACCTTTACCTATGCATGCACTTTTAACTCTACGCCTACAACTGTCTGCCAATCATAACATTCGTTACTTGGAAACTCCATAATTAGTCCATGGGTTAGGAAGCTAACAGACGTAAACGTAACGTTTTATTTGTACTTAAAAAATGGTAGGCTTTTACCTTCGATGTTCAATACTTAATCAGAAAACAATTGTTACGGTGTATTTAAAAAAAGAAAAAACGTCGTAATTATACATTTTAGAAAATGGCACCATTTGACTAGTTTACAATAAATTGAGTTTAGCTCACTTTGAATCTTCGCCCACGATACAGGAGGCTCATCACACTTGGTACGCTGTCTTGGAAGACTGGGTTGGAACTAAATAGTCAGACTCCATTGTATAAAGTATGAGGGATCAACGTAATTTAATTGCATGGCAGTTACACGGCTACTTACGCAGTCCTTTGTAAATCCATCACATGGTTCTGACTTGTAAGTGGAAGTGAAACGGGATGTTATAGCAAACGTAAATTGTCTTAAAATGCAATTACATCCTTTCAGAGAAGATTTTCTTACTCTCTAAAATTCTGGGGAAAACAATCTCTTTGTGCCTCCTTCACTCCTGTGAGGAGTCCTAGCCTTTAGTTATCCTTAGTTTTTAATTAGAGTAAGAGCAGTTCAGTTGCGCTCCAAGCTATCACCATAAGGAGAGCAGCCACGAGAAACCATTAAATTACGTACCTATTTCAAAAGTAATGAGAGCTTAAACTAGTGTGAAACGACTTTTAAAATGAATTTTGAAAATTGTGGCAATATTATAATGTATAGGTACAGTTAACTTTGAAAAAGAAACATTTTGTTTATGGTATATAGAAGCTGTAATTTTAAAATAGTATCCGAGCCTTCCTTGAAGCTCTTTGACAAAATCCGTGACCTACCCCAGTTAAAATTCAACATTGAGGCACTAGCCTTTTACCTAAAACTTTTTATTGAATGCGCCACTATGTTTACTTTACGAACGTACCTATACATATAGTATACTGAAGGTGCATACACACGTATGTACTATAGAATGGAGGTGATTTTGCTTTCCTTTGTGAGATTTAGGGCATCTTATCCTAATATGTATCTAAAGCTGTACCACAACATCAAAAGACACAGTAGACTCTGCAATGTCAGCATTACCGTAAATCTCGGATTAGTCGCTGATTCCAAAATATTTTCCCAGGTTAGTTTTTTTTGCAAAAGTAAAGAACTCAATTTCAAGC
Source organism: Dicyrtoma fusca (assembly GCA_034695205.1). Taxonomy (NCBI): domain Eukaryota; kingdom Metazoa; phylum Arthropoda; class Collembola; order Symphypleona; family Dicyrtomidae; genus Dicyrtoma; species Dicyrtoma fusca. Next base: position 55,729 of record JAQFZC010000079.1, read on the forward strand.
ACAGTTAACAGGGACACAATCTACTAGCTGTTTTGTTTGAAAATTTGTGGTTTTATGGAAATTGCTCTTCGTTATAGAAGCGTTATATATGGGAGTTTTTATCGTTTCGCTGTAGAAGTTTAAGTTTTTAAAGCCCAGTGCAGTGCATGGTAGAACTGATTTTAAAAGAGTAATAGTTGTTCAAGTCACAGTAGCACTTAGCACTAGCATCTCCGGAGTAGCAGGGATTTACGGTGTATAGTTTATTTTAAGCTCTCACGGTGAGAGTTTTGAAGGTTGGAGGACAAGCTACAAATAAGAAAGCAGTAGAAACAAATTTATTTCCTCATTACTAGAACAAGCCTGTTGTCTCTTGTACTTTCCTTTATGTAAGTAATACAAAGCTACAAGCCATCGTATGTACATATTTAAAGTGACTATAAATAGCTGTGTGTTTCCTTCTTCAATAGTGCATTTTTTATCTAAAGAAGTCTTAAGGGAATCTAAGTCTTGAGTGACCTCTTGAATATGTGAAAAATCCGTTTGCTCAGTCTTCCGTATACTCTTTGAATATTCAAGTGAAACTCCCACACAAAAATAATTTTAACTTTAGCTTCCTTCCGAGTCGCACAAAACTCTCTGCATTATATACACGAGCGTATGTTACTTTCTCTTTTTGAGTCTCCCTTTCTTCACACCACTTTCCCCCGACGGCTTTGAGGATTTATGAACGAGCCTTTGTGCATCATGGAAATTTACATTTTTTACAATTGAAATAACTTTTTATTGATATGTTGCAAAATTCAGGGTGGCAAGTTTGTGTCGGTCTTTGAAAATGCACAAATAACTTGTTTCAAGATAAAGAAATCTACTTTGATATAGAGGATTTGAATGCTCTCTTTTTTCACAAAAAGCTCAGCAGCTTCAGGACGGAAGTTGGTCAATGCTAAGTATACAATTCTTTTATACCTATGTATATACATATGTATTTCTCTGTGCACATCCATTTCTGTATTTGTCAAAAAGGTTCAAAATGTCCCATTCACATTTTTCAAACAGGGTCAAAATGTCTAATTTGCATTTTTTAAAAAGGTGCAAAATTTCCTAGTCAATAAATTTTGAGAAATTGTCTAATGCCCCACTTACACGTTTGTGAAAAAATGATAATGGTTAAAAAAAGCTTCATATAAAGTCAAAATATCCTATTTACATGTTTCGAAAAAGTGCAAAGTGTTATACAAACATGTTTTGAAAATTTTCAAAACTTTGACCTCGCTCACCTTGACTCATATGGCTGTGCAGGGTTAAAATATACCGAGAGGAAAGAAAGTAGGGACCCAGTAGATACGACCATTGAATTTATGTTGTAGATTCTACAGTTGAATATAGATTTAACATTTTATGTCCAATCTACATTCGAATGCAAAATCTACTGGCCAAGTTCAATGCAATGGCCATATTTACACGTTCCCAACTTTCCTTCCTTTCGGTAAATTTTCGAGAGCTCTGTCGCTGTGAAAAGGAAACAATATACATTTTGCTTGTTTTGAAGTTAAAACGCGTCACTTTTGTGCTGCAACTAAGCCAGGAGATGTATTACTGTATAATATGCTGTCAGTGTTAGTAATGTGTGAGTTCACTTTAAGAATTGCTCTCATGTTGCTTCAGTATTTGATTTTTGCAATAGGTGTATCTTTAGTTTAGGAGTGCTATATCTGTATTAACGGTGAAAGCTGCTGGAGAAAGCAGGGCTACTTTTGTCCTTGGTTGGCAGGAGACTCTGGTGTACAGATGCAAGAGGTGTAAAAGAGAAAAATAAAGGGAAAGTGAAGATTTCTTTCAATAAGAAGTAGAAGCTGTTGAGAAATCTCATGAATTGTTGTACGATCTGGCGGTAGTTGCTCAAATATCTTGAGAGGATTGTTTGAAAGATATATAAAGGACTAGTTCCTGAGTTTTGTAAGAAATCTTTAAATCCATTTGGCTACGGCATTTTTTATTGGATTCAATAATCGAATAAGTTGTAAAAAACTTCCTGCCACACTCTCCTATTATACATTGTACGTGGAGCAGAAATATTCACTTAGAGAAAATCGGATCTTCTCCAAAATGATTTTATAAATAGATTTTCATACTGCCTACTTCATTTTCACAAGAGAGTTGACAATCCTCCAGTTAATGCTCAAAGCAAGGGCGTATAAAATTTAAGTTTCATCTGCATTCCTTGGGGAGTGTGATCATCTCTGGAGAAGGGAAACTGCATTACATTTCGTCGACAAGATCTCTTTTCCCTCTCGTCATCCGCCAGTTCCGGAGAGACCTTAACAGGGAGCATCGTTTTTATCTTATTAGATTACTATCACTGCTTTCATTACAGCTTCTATTATCTATTAGTTAAGAAGCAAAATTGTCCATCAAATTTTTAAGAATTAAGTAGTTTAGCAGATTTCAAAAACAATTAAATGGGATGTTTTGCACTATTTCAAAAACAGCTGAATAATGCATTTTGCACCTTTTCAAAAATATGTAAATGGTACTTTTCCACCTAGTCAGCAAAATGTAATAGTACATTTTGCAAATTTTCAAAGACGCTGCGGTAGTACTGTTTGTACAGTTTAAATACAAGTGAAAAGGATGTTTTGCATCTTTTAGAAAACATACAAATTAAACATTTTGCATCTTCTTTTCAAAAACAAGCAAACAGGAAATTTTGATTATTTTTAAAACGAATGAAATTGTAAGCACTTTTTGAACCCAAAAATACGTTTAATAACTTTTGAAACCGTTTGAAAAAGAGTAGTAAAAAACCCATAATATTAGATTTTGCACATTTCAAAAGTATTCACGAATGTCTTTCCGTTTTTTTGTCGACTCATGCCTGGTAACAGCTGGGACTGATGTGGAGATACAGAAGATTGAAATCAGTAAACTGGGGAAATCAGCCATTTATTTTAAATAACAATGTAGAGAGACTTGAAACAGTTGTTTCGCTACAGGAGTGAGGTAGCAAAGTGTATTTGTAGACATGGTAAGACTGTAATGAAATAGCAGTAATTTTATTAGATTTTCAGTTGAGATTTTATGTGATTAGTTGGAAATGGAAGTGTCTGCATGAGATTGACGTCACTGAGACACAGATGTACATATACATAATAAACATGAAGTAGGTCTAGATGTGTAGAATGTGTGAGCCTCTGGAAAAAAAGTATACGCGTACATATGTACCTATGTATGCCGTAAACACAAATTTAAAGGAAAACTTGAAGATTCATTCTAATATTAGTAGCTTTCACTTGCTACCTCAATCTTCAACGCATATAAATAAGAAAAACTTATGAACTTTCATGTGGAACGTACAACTCTTTGTAGCCAGTTGTCAGCATGACGAAATTATACAATACGTACCGTAAAAATTCGAAAGATGGCCAGGCTTCAAAAGATGGCCATCCTTTAATTATGGCCAGGGTTACCCATACAAATAACATTAAGTCATCATGGTTATCAACGACAACTAGAGGAGAGAGCTGGATCCTAAAGATAGGTGGTATTCTAAGAGCAACTGGGGTCTACCGTCAAGTTTTAAAAATGGCCAAGGGCCATCTTTCGAATTTTTACGGTGTCGGTACATGTCTTGAAGTTTAAGAATCAACATTAAAATCCGTCGAAAAATCTTACAAGGGTAATTTGTGCCAGTCATGCACTTTGTTAAAACAGTATTAAATTTCATTTAGCAAGGGCATCACTCTTTAAAATCTCTCGAAGAATTTTAAATTGAAAAGCGCTGATGACGAAATTGTTAAACCACCTCGATGAATCCCTTGAAGCATTTCTTGAAAGTGCTTAAATTTAATGGTTTTAAAAATACAAACAACTATTTCATGAAAAATTAAAGTTTGAACAACAAACTTTAAGTAGATTTTTGAAAAAAAACAACGCTATTTTTACTTGTTCTTGAAAAGATAAAAATTACTATTTAGCATGTTTTGGAAAATTACAAAATGTTTGTTTGACACGTACTATTTACATACATGTTTTAAAAAGTTGCAAAATGCTCTATTGTTATGTCTTTGAATAGATGCAAAATTATCCGGCCTATATGTATATTACGGACATACTTATTACATTTTGCACATTTTCCATTGTTTTCCAGCGTTGTTGACATAAAATGTTCTTCCTGCAAATTTTTACAAAAAACTACGAAACGTTCCGTTTGCATATGCCCAAAACTACGTCCGGTTATGCCTCCCTCGTTTTAACATACATATTTGGATAATCATCCCTTAATTTTAGGACCATACAATTTCATTTTGCTTCTTACTAGTCTATTCTATACACTAAATTACGTTTTCATTCTCCATAACTTTTGAAGACCCTCTCCACCAAGCTGGCGTGTTCTTACAATAACATGAATTTGGGCTTAAACTTTTTACCCCAAAAGGTTCAAATTAAGTTCATTTATAAACCGACCCCAAGTAGCTACAAGTAAAACGAAGAATAGGCGCTGCTAATCGTATTACTTATGCACAGCGTGAGCAACAAAATTGTGGAAAGTTCAAGCAAGTAAACAATACTAAGCCAAATTAGTATTATCATTAATGCTTCCTAAACAACTCTGAACCTAATAAAACAAATATCCTGACTTTTCAGAAAACGTGCCTCACTGAATACTCACAAATGATAACTCTTTGGCAGTAGAATTTATATTATTATATTATTTGTTGTAATTTGTAATGCATGAATGTGGAACGAAAGCTGTGTCTGAAATTTTTGCACAATCTTTCATTTCTGTAATTAGAAAATTATGTGCCTCTAATAGTCGGAATGTTTCGTCCCTGGAACACTAATTTCGATCCGCTCCATGCGTTTGGAACGGAACAGGTTTTTATGGTCCAACCCAGTTTATTTTTGGGTATTAAAATAAATGTTTAAGTGCTTGTGCGTATTTAAAAACTGTGACTATATGACGTAGAAAAAGAGATAGCTAAATTAGGTTTGCATTTGTTACGAATGTTGAGCTCTTCTCTTTAAGCTTTCATGTTTGAAGAGTAACATAATTACGATCTCAAAATGGAATATTTCATGAACAGATCAACATATTATGGCGGGAATTTGAAACAACGTTATGATGTCTCTATTATTTACTACTATATACTGAGGTGTCCATGCTGACTGTTCCCTTTGCCGCTTTAGTCTACGTCTTAGGTACGACAAAATACTAAAATATCATTGCAGTTACAAACTTTTGGTTCCAGATTTAGATGGCTGGATTAACTCAGGATTCTCAGGCATCATTCTGTTCTTATAAGGTTAATTATTGAATTATAGTTTGACGACTTTTGAATTTTTTTTTTACTGTTGACCGTTCCGCTATGGATGACTGTTCTTTTATAAAAAACTTTAGACTGGAACAAGATCAAAAAACCTGGAAGGGAACGTACCATAGCGGCCACTGTGTATGTACATCTGCGTTCAAAAAGCTATATACTATCTTGAAATGTAAAAGAGGTTTCATTTGAAGTTTTGTATAGTTTTTTCCAGCAACGCCTTCGTCTCACTATGTAAACACAACGCTAATATCTAAGAGGGAAATTGACGCACTAGACAATAATAATATTAAAGAAAGTACGAATTTGAAAAGCACTCCAGAAAAATAATCTCGTCGTCAGCTTCGGCGTGAACATTCTCATTTGAATCTATTGTCAAAGGCAAGAGACTAGTTAACACTTTTATACCCTCCTTGTAAACTAATCTCACGCTCTCTGTCAACTCACGAAATGAAGAGCAAAATTTAAGAGAAACGTGAATGGCGTGAATGGAGAAAGTAGAAACTACCTAATGCATTCTGTTCATTTTTTTTACGTTTTAAAATTTATTCTTGTGCATTAAGAATGTCACACCATGCCATTTTGAGTTTGCATAGCTTTCATTTGGCTTCAGTAGCGTACACTGTAGAGAATTCTCTGACACTGAAGGGCCTTTCAACTATGACGCAAAAAAAGCTTTTTTTTGAAAAGTGTAAATATCGCGTTCAACAGTTTTTCAAACCATTAAACATGTTTTGCTTTTTCTGAAGACATTGCTTCTACAGTTTACACGTTTTAAAGAAGTTAAAGTCATGTTTCCCCTTTTTTGAAAGCCTTTCTCTAGTCCAAATTGTATGATGTAATATTTGAAAAACTCCTAGCAACTAATAGCTGAAGCTGAAACTCTTACAGTAAAAAGTCAAATTCTAGAGCTCAAGATTCTCATAAAAAGTTGAGTTAATGAGAATGTTGATTTGAATTGCAAATTGCAAATTAAATTAATTATGCATTTTTATATGGATACACACAATAGTTAAATCGCTACATATAGGTATATCATATATTTATATTACTTTCTAAGTGAGGACGAAAAGGCTAAATGGAAGTTTTGGTGAATGAACGCATCATGTTGACCTTTGACAGTGATGAGAATATATAGTGGGATTTGATAATTATAACAATTCCCAAAGGACAACGAAATTAAAACTGTGTTAAATGTTCCCTTTCTTTTCTCATTTTTGTTTATTACTTTTTAAATTCATTCATGTGAGAACGAAGAATTGAATAACATTTTGGGAAATAATTTGAATATTTGATCTTAGTGCGGAAAGAGTGTATGCGGGCTGCTTAGATTTGCTTTCACTTCCTACTTTCTAGTAATGCTCTCTAATGTATACAAACTACGATACAAAGGCTAAAGCTAGAGATGTGGATATATTAGATGGGGGAACTACTGCACTGCCTGAGTTAAAAGGTAAAATAAGGTAAGTGGGTACATCCAAAATACCGTTAAAAGAAACCAAACACTTTTCCTCTGGTTGGGAAAGTCTAATTCAAATTGAAAAACACTTCATTTACAGTTTTTATAAAATGGGCTATAGGTCCTATTCTCCATTTTTATACAAATATTCTGTAATCGTAATTGAAAACATAAAACTTTTCCCATTTTTTCAAAAAAAATTTCGAAAGCTTTCCGGGTACAATTGCTACAGTATAACTCACTGCGCAAAACATTGTATACATATAAAAATACGTTATTTTGCTTCTTAATCTGCGATATTAGGTCATCAATGCTAGGTCTTAAAGGGACAGAGAAAAGAGGAAGTGGAGAAAGCGGTAAGTGAAAGCAACGGAGAAAGCGAGGAGAAAGCCAGCGAATAAAGTAGCAATTTACTATGAATTACAATTAGGCAACTCATCTGATTTTTTGATCTACATATGTAGTATATGGCCAAAAGCAGTCTGGAGCTACAAAGTGGGGTACCCAGCAACAGCTAATATTATCGCCTTAGCTCGCCCTTACTCCGCTTTCCTTTCTTTCACTTCCCTTTCTTTACTCTACTCATTTCACATTAAATCTCAATTTCCACATTCTCAATGTGTCCTCGTGGCATGGGTCCTAGCTAGGAGAGTGATACGACTTTATTTCTACTTTTCTTCTCTCTCTCTTAATATCCTTTGTTCTCTGGTTTGGTTAACATAAAGGGAGACCATGTGTCATTTTAGTTTTTTCCTCAATGAATTATGTATTTGCTTTTTCTTTAAAAGCGGGAACGTCTGGGACAGAATGAAATGAGAAGCATGGTGGTCTAAGAAGCTAAACAGTACATATGGAGGAAAAGTAATTTAACCCATATGTTCCTTGTACATCAGTTTTGAAATAGAGTACAAAATGTGCCTTTACCAACTCTTTAAAAACATTTAAAGTAAACATTTTCCACCTTTTTAAAACGTGTAGATAGGGTATTTGAAAATATTTAAATAATATTTTGTATAATAAAAAGTGAAAGTTTAAACAAAAGGAGCTTAGAACCTTTTAAAAATATGGCATTTGGCACTTTCGCCAATCCAAAAAATCAAAATATTTTAACCTTTAAAAAACATTCAAATAAGATATTTTTTGAACTTTCTAGAAGTACGAGCACTTTCACCTTTGTAAGCAGTAAAGAAGTTATTTCGAGCACCTTATAAAGCATTAGGGAATGCATTGATTTTAGTTAGAAGAGCAGATACTTCTGTTTGCTTCTTAAACTATAAGCTTTTAATTTATATCGTGCCATTTATGGTCGCCACAAACGTTTTACCAGGGGTCACCTTCTATCCTTTTACTAGGCTTCTCTTTGCGTTAAACCCATTATTCTGCACATCCGTTCAACTCTAAAGCCATCATTTTTTCCTTACATTTGTACCCTACACTGCACTGTCTACGCTACCTGCTACGTAGTACAGGCAACATTACTCTCTCAATACAAATGTTCTATTTTAAAATGGACAGCGATTTGGCGACCGTATATTACAGATATTTTGAGTTACTACAACTACTGGGTGCCGTGCCACACCACTCCTGTACTCTAATTTTGGACTCAAACAGCGTGTGCACAAGTTTGCACTTACAGCAATGAAAGACTGCAGTAAAATTCTTGAAAGGTTCGAAAGTTAGGATAACCCTCATTTTAAATAATGAAATGGACTAGGGTAATTAATTGTTACACTCAATCAAGTTCGTGCTCTCGTGAAAATATGGGCAAAGTATGATAAATTTATGCGCCAACAAAATATCCCAGTTGCATGCTAGTGCGGAGATGCTCAGTTAGAGTGTTAGTTACTACGATAAGTATGTGATAAGGATCAAAGTCAAAAAGGAAAAGCGTGAAGAAACTCAAACTCAAACAAGTTTGGCAAAAAGGAAACACGGGAATGAAACTTGAGTGATAGATTGAAACCGGAACTCAAAAACTTATGTTATGAACTTTCTTTCAACCGTTATGGATCACGTGCTGCTTTGTTAACGTCGGATGCAAGTGTGTATATCAATGTCCATATAGAAGTGGCGAAAGAAGCAAACAGAATTATAGGCAGTAGTTCTTACGATCAAGGCCAAGCATATCAAAACTACGTTAAAATTGACGTCACGCATATCCTAGCTTAGAAAAATTTGGTGAAAGCCAAACGTTTTCTAATCGTGTTTTTTTAGGAAGGAAAACAGAATTTGCGTAGAAATTTAAAATAATATGGAGGTAAACAGTAATTTTTTTGGCCCCATACAAAACAAGAAATTGGTAGATAGAGATGACTTACAGGCCATTATTGTTGCACAACTGATTCGGTATGCAGCAAAATATCTTTTTACACAATTGATTACACTTTTTAAATATGAAGCTGATAATTATATATCTGAATTGATCTTCGAAAAGCATACAGCATCACCTTCAATTTTCAAAGGATAAAAATAGAATACAGAATATAACATGGGAATATAACGTTTTCAACTTTTTCAATTATAAATTATTTTCTTTTTTAAACACGTATATAGAAACATTTTGAATGCTTTTAAAAACATGCGAATAGAACACTTTGTTATTTTGTAGAAACTTCCAACTAGTAACTGCACTTTTTCAAATACATCAAAGTTAATCGTTGTATACTTTTGTAAAAGCATTGGAAAGACGCCATTTTGCTTCCCATTTCCAGTTATGCATACAGTCATAAAGATAAGACGCTTAGAATGTTAGAATGTAAATTTCTTTTAATCTATCTAGCCTAGCATCAACTCCTCTTTCTATTTCTTTGAAATTGAGAGACCTCGACAAGAATTGAAGGCTCACAGCCTTCAAATTAAATACGCAGCACACACTCTATTTTCTTTGACACTTTTTCATTTCAATGAGATTCATAGTTTTATACAGGGTGCTGCATCTCCTCACACATCTACTTAAGCCAGGAGCAATACTTTTCTTTTTCAGTTCAGTACAGTAGTGGGGTATCTAATCTAGATATATTAACTAATGCATAGACAAGTTCGACCTTGTCAAACCAAAGAAAGGAATCTGTGAAATTCAAAAGCATAATTGGACTGGGTTACTATTAAAAAGTGAAAGTTAGAATGAATTCATCTTGTTTGAAAGGCAAGTTTGTATTTTTTTTTTAAAGTCAAGACTTATAAAGTAGGTACTGTAGATTTGAATCATACTCGTAGGTATCGTATTGCTGGATGTGTCAGTTATTTTACGAGTGTCAATATGGCACTACTGAAAGCAAACCATGTATTGATCGCAACACATCATTACTTGAAAACGGTTCTTGAATGCTAGCAACTCTAAGCCAAAACTTCTACCAAAATATTTAAATGCAGGCTAGTAACAGTAACACCGGATTCATGCTGATACATATAGTTCATAACAGTAGAATTGTGCAGGACCCTTGATTAGCTGGAACCAAGTCAACAGAGAATAATCCAGTTTTTGGGTTCTGCCTCTTGGAAATACATTAATTAACTAATGTAGCAAGCGCTGGAACGGAAATTTAGTTACAATTGATCATTATTGATGCAAACATCAACGTCAAGTTAACCTTTGACAAATGCATACATAACCCCGAAAATTATTAACGTAAATCGTGGATAATCAACTGCAGCTCTTTAAATTTACAAATTTAATAAAATATTTAGTGTTGGAATGGAAATTGAAAGCCTGTTTATTAAGTTATAGATTTTCTTGATAACCTTGCTACAATTACAATACAACTACTTGGGCATACTTTCATCTTTCATGGGAGACTAGTTGCAGATTTACGGTTGATATATTCTTACTTGTTTGTTAGTTTAACGATAATTCATTGACTTTGTATGCTCGACTAGCTTAATTCAACATGTTTTCTTCCAGCTTACAGCTAGACTTGTGCCACATTATTAATTATTAAAATCCTCACAAGCTGCTCCTACAACACCCACACTACTTTAATCCGAAATCCGAACACACTACGCCAACCCAGATACTTACAATATTCGACAGTTAGTTCATTATTTATAATTTAATTGTATTCAATTTGTACTTGGAAAACAGGAAGTAGATTCATTCTCATTGCTCAGAAGACCACGTGAGAGAGCTGCAGAAATGCTCATTTGTATCCATCTGTTTGTAATCTCAACCTTTAAACTGTCACACTTTGGTCCAATCTACCCATCCTGGTACTTTCTCCCAAAGTAAAACCAATTATCTATCATATGGATAGAACGAGAGCTATCCAAGCGTCCATAGACTACGTTGCAAGCAAACAAAGAGAGCGAGGTGGGTACTTGCAGCAGAAAGCTTTCCCTTTACGCTAGTGCTAATAGAAGGCAAAACCTGCTAGGGTTTTTGTTTGCCAACACTTTTGAAAATTGCAAAGATAATAAATGAGCGACCCTTAACTGCAGAACTTATGATTTCTCAATGTTCATTTTATGCAAATATACCCATAGTAACTAATCCAGAATGTCATGGGCTACTGTTTAAAATGGCACACATCCAATTTATTCTTGTCGTAAGTAAGCATGAGTCAAAGCTGGCACATAAAATATAATTGTATGGCGATTTATGAAATGTGATTGTACGTCAAGAATGAAAGAATGCACAGTGAAATATTTAGAAACTGTTTAAAAACGTTTAAAACGGTCTGATTAGGTGTTTTAAAATGGTGCAAAATGCTCTGTTTACATATTTTAAGCAGTCCTACCTACAATTAAATGTTTTTGAAACGATACAAACTGTTCTACATATTTAATACCAATGTTTTTGAAAAGGTTCAAGAGAAAGACGAATTTTATTAACAAAACAAAGTCATCACTGCCCTCCAACGAGGATAGCCCAACGGACTCAGTATACGAAACAGAATTTTTTTAACAAAAGTTTGTTTGTAATACAAATTATACAATTACATAAAAAAACAACTAATTGCTCGGGGTACTGGAAAACAAATGATGAGTACAGATTTGTGCTGATTTCTTTAGTACAGTGGTCACTATATCTATATATATCGTATTGGCATGTTTTTGAAAAAGGCGCAGTATGTACAAATACAAGCTTTTTAAAGCTTCAAAATGGCCGATTCACGTTTTTTTGAAAGGTGCAAATTCACACATTTGAATGTTTCAAAAAACAGCTTGTTCAAAATTCCCATTGGAATCTACAGTAGCTATGAATAGTTTTTGCAATTTGGTGTCCCTGCAAATACTTTTGGAAATGAGGAAATTTGCATCCTAACCCCCCCCATGTTTATATTTGCTCCAAGACCTTCCCATAATTTTAGCTAATAGACTCGAACTAATCAACAACGTGCAATTAGGTGGATAGAAGCAGAGTGAGGAGAGGTTGATTGCTTGTATACATGGCAGCTTTTCCCTGAGCTCATCAGTTCCTTTTGGAACAATCAATGTAAACTTGACTTGTAATAATTATTAGCAAACACTGTTCGGCTTAATTAGCGTTGGACGTAGAGATAATTTCTGACTGGAAGGGTGCTAAGACGCATAATTGGAGGCTGGGGACTAATATATTGACGGGGATGTAGGACAGTGCAATAGGAACGCATGAGTTAGTTTGCTACGAGGTGCATATGTATATGCATGCATTGCATACAGACATACATTATGAAATTCTCAATTTCTGGAGTTTTGGAATTCATGAGTTGCCCAAGGAAATGATGGAAATCAAATGACAAATCTAATAATTTAATTATACTCATTGAGGCGCTATGTCTAAATCCAAATTGGAAATTCTACAGCTTTCTCCGGACTTTCATTTCCTCATTTCTCTGTAAAGGTAATTTAATTTTTCTTTGAGCAAATTAAAATCCTCTATCTCTCTCTCTCTCTCTCTCTGGTGGAAGTATGGATAATAAGATAATAATAATCTTCTCTCAAATCCCCACATGTCAAGATTGTCTAGATTGTCAGATGAGATTAATAATTCAAGCGAAAGCTTTGCATTTTACATTTTACTCTTGCTCATTTCGTACCAGCTAATCTAACGTGAGCAAACTGCTATAGTATGTACATACACGTATAGTACGGCACCGCGTATGTTGAATGGTGGCTACGAAGGCAACCTGCACTTGCTAGCACTAGTTAAAGCTTCGTATGGGGTCTCTCAGCTGTTAGCTAGCTTACCAAGCAATTTGTTTTTGATTCAAGTATCCTACTTTTTCTGGAATAATTTTAAAAAAACATAGTATTTTGTAGTTTGAAATCATCGTAAGTGTCAAAGTTTAGTACATTTTAAACCGTAAATATCATGATTTGTATCTTCTTAAGAACAATTTAATACCTAGTTTTGTTAAACACAAATATTTGCCCCTTTTGGAAAACAGCAAACAATGAATTTTCTCAAGTTTTTAAGAACCCAAATAACATACTGCACATTTTAAAAAGATCTAAATATCATGATAATATGTATCTTTTTTTAAACGAAATAATTCCACACATTGTTAAGTTTTAAACAAAAATTAAAACAAACCATGTTGCAGGCCATTTTTAAAAGAAGAAAAACGAAGTTTCCAAAGTGTTTGAAATCCCAAATAAGACACTGTACCTTTTTTAAAAACGTAAATGTAATGTTTCGACATTTTTGAGAAGTTGTAACTGTATTATTTATTTATTTTTAATTTAATTTTTGAAAACTCATTAAAACCCAAATTACAAGCCTTTAAGGCATGTAATATGGGGAAGGCCCTTCTGGCTTTTTAGCAGACACATTCTATCCACGTGATTATATGGTGCCTGGAATCTAAATTATATTATGTAGGTATGTAAACAGCCAAGTACTTGTACATTGTACATAGCTACCGCTAAAGCAGGTGCTGATGAAAGGGGGAAGCTGAATAAAAAGCAATTTTTGAACGCGGGAAAGACTGACAGGCTGACCTAGAAATCAAGAGCAGACATGTTAAAGCTGAAAGCACTGAAGTAGCAAGGGTCGTAGGGGAAGAAATTAAAAATTTACTATCGTTATGTTTAGATCCTAGATGGAAATTAGCACGCACACTGATCACAGGATTAGCATGGCCAACTGCATTATATGTACCTGTCTGCAACTTAACCGCTGTCGATGAATAATGGATCTGCTTTTATTCTACAGACTCAAAATTGGCGTGCTTCATGTACAAGCTTGCAAGTCGAACATTTCATTCCATCCATAAATGCCCTCTTTACTGCATTGCTTCTTCGAAACAAGCAGTCCAAACTGCTCTATAGGCACCATAATGCTTCGCTTAAGATGTGCCGTGTTGTATTTGTATGTACATGTAAAGCATAATTTTGAAAACACTGAAGCGGTGGCTACCCTGGCTCTTGGATGCAGAGAAAATCTGGAAGTTTTCTCTTTTCGAGACATTGAAATATTCGAGCCGTTTCAAAAACAGTCCAAACTTGTATTTTCCGTATTTTTGAAAATGTGTGATTTATCTCACAGGTACACCTTTTATAATAAAATATGAGATTTAAAAATTTGTTTAACTTCCTAATGGCATCTTACAGACTGTAGGCCTACGGGGCATTGCGTTCGATCTGCGCTTTACTAGGAATTTACGTGAATTTCAGTCCGATGTGTAGACCATTTTCCCCCGGGGGAGAGTGTAGTAGGCACGAGTATGTACGAGGTGGGATATTTCTAAAGCGTATATTATTATTCAATTGAAAATTGTATAATGTGTGCATATTTATATGCGACCAATAAAACCGAACTGGTACCCGAAGTTTCTGGGGGTGCTAGCATGAACTATTGCGGATCTGTAATCTATAACCAAGAGATTCCAACGATGTATCCTAAGTTACTGTAGCTTGACAAATTATTACTTGTTTTTCCCAAATTATGTAGAAGAGTAGAAACAAGCTTTTATAAAATCATCCAAAAATTGGAAAACATATTGCCATTCCGTTTTCAAGCAGTAAAACTGGACCCAAGTCATTTTGCTTCGGATGCCTTCGTCGGAATATACCTGCAGCTATCAGTTCACTTAATCAAATAGGAAATCTATCAGGAATGGCATGCAAACTCATTACAAGTCTATTAGTGACGTTTTGATGGATAATCCATGGGTAATCGAAGCTTCATTTATGGAACTTTTAATTAGCTTTCACATAGTTGCTAGATGCTAATCTAATACACAGATAAATTTGCAACTAAAAAGTATGTATGCAGACGCAAACCCATGGGGCTATAATGGTATTAATGGCTCAGTCCAATGGATATGGTGAATACCCATTAGTTAGTACAGCTAAATACGAAATACCAAACTTAATAAATAATTACTTTCTAACAAGGTAACCAACGTTGTGAATAACAATATTATTCTTCTCAATCAGTGAAACCATGTTTGTATTTTATTGTACCTTGGGAAAATAATTGGTCATTTTATATATAGTCAATGCGTTACGCATTGCTGATTGAGATCTCTCGTTTATGCTACAAGATTTGTGACTATCCTTTGCTGAGCCTCACGGCATTATTTATTTATAAAGGGTTTGAAAACACAAAAAGCATTACTAAAAATAGTCTTGACTGCTCATTATGACGCATTGAATAGACTCTTAATTTGGTATTTGTAAGGGGTGTACTTAGGTGCCTATAGTCTGAAGTATATAGACAGCCGATAGAAGTCCGTCCGATAAAATATGAAAGGACCTATACTACAGCTACAAGCATAAATAAAATAATATTGGCGTGGTCTACTATAATATGTGTTGTACGTCCGAGTCAACAAGTCAAGCCAATGCAAGGTGGGATAGTTGTATTGTGTGAGAAAATCGATAGAATAAAATCTCCATATATGTACATAATGAGTTTAGCTACACAATCGTATTCTCATAGACTTTGGAGCACTCCATCTATTAAGTTTGTTCTTTGAAAGTAAAATATTTTGTTTAGAATTTTTTGGAAATTGATGTACATATCTGCTGTCATATATGTAATTTTGAACATTTTAAATTCAATATTTTGCACAAACGCGCCTTTATTTAGAAATATAAAAGATTGGTGATTGAACAGAAAATTGTGTGACGTCATATCTGCAAGGACCCTTGCCTTGCCTTGTAGTAGATCCCATTTCCCATGGCATCTTCTTAACCTCCGTAGCTCCGTCTTGATCTGGTGGTGCTCCAATTTATGTATGTATGTATCCATCCTTCAGAATTTTCCCTCTTTTTCTTGTCTTTTTTTCGTACCGGCAACGTCACTTTTATTCTATTTTGCCAAGGCATGTCCTACAGACAATTCTCTTCCCAACCAGCCACACATGTATGATTAACGACATGTAATACTTTATCTTACTCCCAGTTCGTCCCGCTCTCGCTCCAGGCTCAATATTTCCAATACAATAATAATACAATGTACAGACTGACGCTGGCTGGATGGATGGATTAGCTAGGAAGGTAGTAGTTATGGGGAAATTCACTTGTAGCAGTTTACCAGTTTACAAGGAGCTTTTCCCTTGTTACGGATCAAGTCATTTACATAGTTCTCGAAGATGTAAATAACTCGTTTTGCTTATTATTTGAAACATGTATAAGCCTGTCTTCGTATTTTTATTGTTTTGAACTTCTACCCTACAGTAACCTGAAAAATCTGCAGACCTGCCCCAATTGGAATAGTACGATGCAATATTTGAAAGGCCCCTAGCAGTACTATTAGTGGAATTTGTGTAGGTATATTAGGTAGGTAGGCACATCAATCGATGCTGTCAGTGCAAAGGCAAGTGAGGAGATTCCCTTATGAACGGTAGCACAATCCACCCTGCACTACTGCACTTGTGGAAGACGATCTTGTTTGAAATTTTATTGTGATGAATGTAAGGTTAAAATTGAATTCTTCATCCTTCATGGGATGATCATGACGATGACAAAGGGTGAGAGAATTTAGTAGAGCTATAAAAATGAGCGATGTCCGTCTCACATTACAATTACCAATGGAACTACATACGTACATGCATTTACTTTCACCCGAGGCTCGACCACACGCACACAAAAGACTGAACTGCAATGTAAAACACCAAGAGGCTGCGAAGGAATTAAAGGGAAATCTTTGGACTAGACTAGACATTAAAATGTTGGAAAATAATTAAATCTTTTTCAGCCCACACTTTATGAAAGGAATTTTTTGAAGGAATTACAAATTGTGCCCAATTTAGTAGCAAAATCGATTTTCCTTCGCTGGACTGTATATTATTATTATTATTATTATATTCCCATGGTCTGTCCTTGATGATGTTTTGGAGTGTGATGATGGTGTGCGCTGTAGGATGAGGATACGTGTGTCTCGTAATGCCTTCATGTTGAGCCCATTCAATTTCCTATGCAGCCGGGGGTAATTTGTAGAACGCATACACTCAGTTTTTCCGAATATTTCTGTTTCGTGTCCGGATTAAACAGTCATAGTTATATACGCATGTGTCGTAGACCACAGATGCTAATGTTGCGGCTAATGATATTGTAATAAAGATGCACCACACATGTGTTTTCAGAAGCTTGGGTTGCTAATAAGGTAGACTGTTAAAATACGTGCGCATCTTCTTTGGTCAAGTAGCATTGTGATTTGAGTCAAGCCCCCGCTTAAAAGCAATCCGACGGAAGTCCTACGTCTCTTGGGTCTCATTTTGACGTACATTAGTCCCTACTGTCGCAACAAATAACTTTTTACATCTGTTTACCTTTAGTTCACATACCTTTTTTATCCCTTTCACACTTTTCCAAGAAAGGTTAAATTAAATTCAACAGGCTTACACTGTCAAAACTAAACAAAATGGCATTTACTGTTTTTAGCGTAATTATTACGCTTTTTAAAAGTGAAACCAGTTTTTACCCTTTCAAAGCTAAACAAAATGGCATTTCCACTTTTCAAAAGTAGTACAACTAGTGTTAATAATTTTTGAAAAAGGTAAAAATAGCATTTGCACTTTTTCAAAAACAATAAAACTGACAACTACACTTTTTCGAAAGTAGTAAAACTGGTATTCACAACGTTTAAAAGTAATAACAACGATCTTTACACTTTCAAAGCTAAACAAAATGGCATTTACTCTTTTGAAAAAGTGCAATTGCCATTTTAAGAAGTCAAAGTAGTAGTAGTGTTTAGATTTCTTGAAAATTAGTGAAACCAGCATTATTTTTACTTGTAAATAGAAGTAAAAAGTTGATTGTAGGTACTTTTGGCCAATTCATTCAAGCGTCGCTTGGACTTCACCTACAATACTTCTTCACCGATGATTTTCTACATAAACTACAGCATCTTTGGCCCAGAGTGCTCGCGGTGTTCGTCATGAGCGCTACATACAGCTGATGCATAGGGGATGATAAACTGCATATAGACTACAGTGCACATTAGGGAACGGATGGATCGAGGCTGGAAGATCTTTAGAGGGGGATAGTTACTGCTTGCAGTTGGAGATGAGCTTTGAGGAGATGAAGGACGCGTTATGGTTGTCGAGTCTGAGAGAAGGAGAAGAATAAGAAAAATATGTATTTTATTTTTTACTGGAGCTCAAGAATCGGCGTCATCATTGAGAATTTATTTCCGTACCATGTACTCACTCGTGGGGGGAAAGCCTAGTGAATCCATTAGAGATAATTGAGTCATTTATGTGCATTGATTCAGAATCAATACTTTTAGCTCATTTCTGCAACTCATGTTCCTCCTTTACATAGCTATACTTATAACCTCTCTCTACACGCAGTCAATATCAGTTCTATGCTCCAATGCTCCCTGTAAGCATGGTTTCCCATCTGAACTGTATACGCTCCTGCTGTAGTTAGTAGTTTCTACTTCTTGTTCACGTGGGTTCATGTCCATGAAGAGCCGGAGCTAACTATGTCCCTGGCCTGGCTTCCTTCAGCTCCTCTGTACTTGAAAGGTGCACCCAACCCCAGAAAATGAGCCGGAAAAAAGGTGGGGCACCCTATTCTGAATGGATTCGGATTTGCAATCCTCACTTTGCAACTCTCAAGATATGCTAAAGCTCATAATTCTATGGAGTCGCACCAAATAATTTTCGAGTTCTTTAACAAGTAAGTTAGCTATGTATGCCCTGTGTATGTAGCTACACACATATTACGCCCAGTTACGGGTGCGTTCAGCCACAATATATGCGATAAGCGTCTATAAAAGCTATGCATGGCATGGCTGAAGAAGCAAAGTAACGTTTGTCCACTCATTTTAAAGGGAAAGTGTCCCAAATGATGCCTCAGAAATGGTTCAAAATACTGTCCTAGTTTATTATTACGCGCTGTTAGAAATTGGTTTTAAAAGTAAAGAAATCGCTACTGCAACTGCAAAATGTCCCAACTCTTCTGATTTCTGACTTTTTACTATTTTGTTTAAATTTGCTTCTTAAGTCTGGCTAGAGTAATAGTTCTAATGGGGGAGACGCTTCGCTTGTTAGACTGACTTGTCCTAAACGAAATAACAAAAAGAAGGACTGAATTCCTTGGACGAAGGTTGTTGTATTGTGTTGGGAGTCCAAGTCGAGTCTCCACACTGCACTGTGTACACACTCAATTTGGAAGGAAATGAAAGTCCGTTCCTTTCTCCATCAGATTGATGAGATAACTCTCCTGGCTCCTGACTCGTACATACAGGGGAGTAAAGAGATTAATATGTAGGCTACAGAGACAGTCCACACACACTTTCCCACCACCGTACTTTCGTCGCATTGTGGCTGCTTATACACGCTGTATCGATGTTTGTATTCTGTATTGACATGGCTGGAGACTAGAAAAGTTGCTCCTATTTTTTCTCTTAGATCTTTTAATACATTGATAAATCAATGCGACAACTTTCACCAGCCCGCCTAGCATTGTATTGTAGGGCAGTAGTGGCTATAGAGCCGGACCGTCAATAGGAAATTGTTCCTGGATCTCTTATGTATTATGATTAATCTTTCTATTAATCTATTAGTACAGCTCTCATGAGCGACAGTAAAGGACTATAATTCCTCCAATCTTATTGTTGGACTTGATACTTCATATTTCTATTTGATGGTGTAGAGTGTGCTGTCATCCGGCTTAAGATGGTTTTTGTTAGCAAGGAAGGAATGAAGGGAGGGAGGGACGGTGTTGACGGTACGTAGGGAATCAGTTGACAACTTTTCCTTTTGGCCCAAAAATTCTTTCATTATCATGCAGTCCGCGTTCGCTCCCGATCCCAGGTCCACACAAAAAATAGACAACAAGAGAGATAGAGAGAGAAAGAACAGGAAATCGGTATCGGATTTTCCTTTCGTCTGCTCCTTCTAATACAAAGCTTCAGAGGACGTCCTGACGACGTGCCGGTATGCATTTTTTCCAGATTGTCGACGAGACAGAAAATGGGTCAAATCTGTGGGCGTTTTTTGGAGGCAAAAAGAGCTAAATCCATTTAGCACCCAATCTTACTACGTAGCATGCAATATTATTGCTCAATTTTCACTCATTTGTAAAAATGTCTACTAAGCTGTTTTTAAAAAGAATTTTACAAAATATGTAAAATGCACAGTTTTTAAAGTTGCAGTAAACAATTTGTTATTATGATTATGATGTTTTGAAATTTAAATAAAAGTAATAGTTTTGTAAAATGTTAATAATAATAATACTTTAGCGACTAGCGTTGGTAGAAAAATGAACAAATTCTGTTTTGATTTTAGTCCTGTTAATAGTTTGTTTTGGCTTTTAATGATCCACACGATATGTTTCAGTGCCACATATAGATTATCTCTATTCATTTGGACTTCCTTCTGTCTCCGGTTCCACCTACATTTGTTTGCCTCTCGTGTGTCCATCATTTATTATATTTGGTTTTGGCAGCCTGCTCAGATGTCCTTCATGCGTCTCATAAAATGTCGAGGACTCGTTGTAGCTTGATAAATTATTTCCTTTATTCCCCTTCAACTTCGACCCAGTGACAAAGATAAAGCCAAAAGGATAATAGCCATTCAGCTCTAGATCCTATTATCCAGCCATCCAATGCATGGTATGTATATCTATCTGTATTAGTTGCTCGTGTCGAAGGTGCTGTGCGTTAATTTAAACACCTCCGCGATTTCCCGTCAGACTCGATAGTGTAGACATACATACGGGCCTTGTAATTGATTGTGTTAAGGAAAACAGTAGGCTGGGCCGGGGATACCTTAAGCTGAAAGAAAATACAATGCAGTATTGTTTAGCCACTGTTTTGGTGTAGGCACATAATAAATGTACATACCTAGGTACCTTTGTACATTGTTTTGAAAGTCAACTATTCTTACGCATCTTGTTTTGCAATTTTAAAAAGCGTGAAAATACTGTAGTTTGCCTTTTCTGAAACGTAACTGTCACATTTTGCCCTCTTCCACGACGCTCAAACCCCGACAGGCGTTTTAAAAAACATGTACCTACATACCTATACTACATATACTGTAAGCCTTTTTGTAAAATTCAAATATTAGAACCAGATTTTTCGGCCTTTTAACCTTTTTGAAAAGGAAATATATCTAGTTTTACATTCTTTTTAAAATCCTAATTTCTAGTTTTGAATGTCTTTGAAAATGTTGATTTCTAGTTTTGACCTTTTTGAAAGTGTTCGTTGCTTGTTTTGACCTTTTTGAAAGAGTTCGTTGCTTGTTTTGACCTCTTTGAAAGTGTTCGTTGCTGCTTTTGAACGTTTTTGAAAATGTTGATTTCGAATTTTTGACCTTTTTGATAATGTTATGTAGTTAGAAATAACATTTGTAGAAAGCATTCTTTCCATGGCTTCCTAGTTTCGAATAAGTTAAAAACAGGATAAATTCCCTAGATTTTGCAATCGAAAGATTCCCTGAAATCGAAGCAGGTATATTTAAAGTAGTAGAAGTAATATTTCCGAGTGTCCTACCAACAGGGATAACAATCAGGATGGGTTTTCCTGGAAAAGTGCCACTCACAATCAGTGTGTGAGTCTATATGCCACAACTACAACGGTAGAAAGCAAATTTAGTTGTTAAAAGGGAAAAGTCGAAGATGTTTGAATATAGTGGGAAATTACGGATGCTGATCCTACGTAGCTGTAGAGAGTATTTGAACGATAATAGAATTTCGAGAATTGTGTCTGTCCCTCAGTGTAATGCTAAAATAACAGGTATATCCACTTTACTCTTTACGGTTCAACAGTCACTTAGCAGGTAAGAAAAAAATATTCTTTTTTAAAATGGGGAAAACTTGCTACTTTTCCGAGAATAATATCGGCATCCAATTCTGGTAGAAATTTCAATTGACGGGTGAAAACGGGAATTCAGACGAAATTGACATTTTCCATAAAAGTCTGCATTATATATTATTCCCCAAAGTCAAAGACATCGCCAACAGCCATGTTGCATTGAAAAGAGGCCTTGGATAGTAAAATGTGTTCGTTTACTTCATACCGTACATTTCCGATTTGTTACGAGTATGGTTCTCATGTAATTTACTTACACCTGATGTTAAGGAAAATCTATTTGTTTAAATCAGTATTGTTAAATATTTTTTTTTAAATATTAAAAATTGAATTTATAGACTTAAACATTGGGGCTTGCTTTCGCAAAAACTTAGAAGCAACTTCAAAGAAATAAAATCTAAAACTTACGGTAGCTTCCGTTAATCCACATCTGCCCACATCAAAGTGCTCGTTCAACGACGGACGAACACAATAAAATTTGTGGTGCACGTGCGGTTATTAGTATGAGGATTTCATTTTCATCTGTTCAGTTACTGCCACCAATTATCCATGAAGCGTAACCTAAGAAAGAGTAATGTTAACACTGGAAAAAAAGACATGAAAGGTCTTTCCCACTTTTTTCCTTTCAACTCCTCAATTATTCTGTATAACAATACAAAAAAAATATGGATTGAATTGAAAACTTTTGCTAATGATGAAATGAAAATACTAGTTGAAGTTTCTTCTGGAATATATGTAATGTGGACTTTGGGACTTTCTAGATAATACGTCATCACAATTTGATACTGAGTTCCTTAAAGGGGTCCAAAAATAACCAGTCTAACCAGCAAAGAACACGGCTGCGAACAGGCTTAAATAAAAATTCTCGTTTAAGAAAAAGGAAAACCTTTGTATATTCCTTAATTTCAAAATCTGTAAAATAGGAAAAATGCTGTTTCAAAATAAAAAATAAATGTACAGGTTTCCGACAGCTCAAAAACAGTATATTACATTTTCAAAAATGACACAAATTAAAACATTTTTCTCAACAACTTTAAATCTTGATACACTTGTAGCCTGACGTAGTATCGGAGGGACCCATGGGTTAGGTTTGGATTCGCTTGGTTTGGCTTGGTTGGATGCGATTGCATTGATTTTCATTTGGACTCCAAAGTTCCAATCCAATTTGACAAGGCACAATGCTTCTTTTTTTCGTAATGTTGTTGTGCAGTGTGAATTGAAATTTTGGGCAAATCATTGCATATGCCCTCCCACACACAACCAATCTACAGAACAATGAATCACTAAACTGCATTGCAACTCTGAAACGCTACTACTATACTACCCACCCAAACCCATACATCATCCGAATGCCGCGGAAAGTTTCCATAAACTTCTATCTACACGTGTCTATCGTGCACGCCCTTGTCTTTGTTATCCAGTCAGAAGCTCCTACACATGGCACTCCCAAACCGTCAAGCTGAGTCTGTAGAAGCAAAATGACGTATTGAACAGGCTTTGCAGACAAAACGAACGGCAATCCGGAATCCGAAGCCATTGAATCTTAACCTTTTCGAAATAGCAACACACCTATCTAGTTTATTACCTTTTAGAAAACATTGACTTCTAGTTTTGATCTTTTTGAAAGCGTTAATTTGTAGCCTTGAACTTTCTGAAAATGC
The DNA here is from genome assembly GCA_034695205.1 of Dicyrtoma fusca. NCBI lineage: Eukaryota > Metazoa > Arthropoda > Collembola > Symphypleona > Dicyrtomidae > Dicyrtoma > Dicyrtoma fusca. Next base: position 79,339 of record JAQFZC010000079.1, read on the forward strand.
TTATTTCTAGTTTTGATCTTTTTGAAAGGGTAAATTTGTAGCCTTGAACTTTCTGAAAATGTTTATTTCTAGTTTTGATCTTTTTGAAAGCGTTAATTTGTAGCCTTGAACTTTCTGAAAATGCTTATTTCTTGTTTTGATCTATTTTAAAGTGTTAATTTTTAGTTTTTGCCTTTTTGGAAGTGTTAATTTCTACTTTTGATGATTTTGAAAATGTTCATTTCTAGTTTTGACCTTTTGCAAGACGTTGATTTCTACATCTCTTTTGAAAATGTGAATATGTAGTGCAAACACTAAACAGCTTCATGGTTTGTCCATTCCAAATATGACCAGATCACAGTACGTTCGCCATTTTGATTCTTAAACCAAGCCAAGCTGAAATGTTCAATGTTCTCTGCGTATTGTCCGCCCACTGCAGTTGGCACAGTACTCCCTGTTAAGAAACGCGAACTTTTGTAGCTTTTATAAAATCAGAATTCACCATACTAGGCGGGTAACAACAACAACAACACGGACAACAATACTTTTTGAATTTTGACATTAGGATGCTCTTTGTACATAGAATACACAATACAGGATAGGCACGTATTCATCCGAAGGCTATTCAATGCCCACCCTAGTTCTACCGTATTATATGTGCTCAAACAATATTTTAATTTCTACGAAAATAAAATTCAAAATTTTTGGAGATGAAAGTTCAAAGGGACACCTAGGAACTTAGTTATTTTTATCTTAATACCGTACCTTCTTGTCTGTAATACCTATAGCATCCAGCTTGGAAACATTTCATTCGCAATCCCAATAAAACTTCAACGCCAATTGAACCCTTGTAATTTCACCATTGGTTGGGTTTTCCATCCTTTCCATTTGTATCTGCAACAGCGGCGTATTCAGATTCCAGATAGGCTTACTTGTTATTAGTAGGCCTTCAATTTAATCTTTATAATACTTTTTCTAGTATGCTTCATAATGGACCGTTTTTATAATTTAAAAAAAAAAATGAAGAAATGACCTTTACAATTACCAAATATTGTATACAAAAAATTTCAAAACTTTAACAAAATTGATAAAATAGTGAATTTTAAAAAACTTGAATTTCTTCAAAAGAGTGCAGTGTAGTTTTGAAATTGGAAAAATGTTTGAATTTTATAATATTTTAGAAAGTTTTAGAAAATGTTTTCTAGATTTAAGCTAAAATATTCTTGATACGCCGCTTTTCCGCCACCACTCCAGGTTCGACAGCCAGAGTCTTCCCCAATGATGACTGTTCTATGAAGTTACTGCCGTTACTTTCAAATCCAGATCCCAGCATTTTTTTCTCACCTCTTTTGTTGACTTTCTCTCTTGTCTGATCTCTTCTCCTTCCAACTTTTACTTTGTCCCTTGTTCATTGTATTTTGGAGTTTGTACAGTGTCAGTCCTCAGCTCACTGGGATATCACAAATTGCAGTGAAGACAAAACGTTCCATTACCTGGGAGTGTGTTACTCTGCGAATAGCGTGACGCACGAACTAAAATGAGATTTTGCCGATATTCCCGAAAATAAATTGATTTTAAAAGTAAATCATGGCAAAATAAATTGTAGAGAAATCAATTTTAACAACTGATTCATGCACAATACCAGCTGTAGATCGTTTTTAACCTTTTTAAAATCGTATAAGTTGGAAATTTTCAACTATTAGATTGCATGCACAGTAAAATATTTTACTCTTTTTTCAAAACGTCCAAATAGAAGATTTTGCATATTTTCAAATACTTTTAACTATTACATTTACCACCTTTTAAAAAGCAGGTAAATAGGATATTTGGAGATTTAAAACACACCTAAATAGAAAACTTTGGATCTTTTCAGAGCATCTTGGCATCCTAAGGTAATGCATAGTCCGCGATTCCATTAAAAAGTTCCAATACGTTTATCAGTTTGCTGTTTGTGGGGGGGGGAGCTGCAATGCACCCAAAGGACAGGTTTCTTATTGCTTTGAGACACACGGTAAACCAGTGCAGTAATACATACTGCATTTATTTATAACACAAACAAAGGTGCAGAAAATGTAAAATGTACACCTTATACTTCAGTACGTCGAAAGCGAAGATAAAAAGTACTCCAAAAAGAGTGTAATAAGGATAAGTAGCTCCTTTTTTTGCATTCGTTTGAATAACAGTATGCTTCAAGGGTGACGTGTGCATAGAGTAGATTGCAAACAAAGGGAGAAGGTGTAAGCTACGAAGTTTGTTAAAAGGGCTTTTAGTACTTGTAAAATGTAATGGGAAGCATGACGTCTGTATACTTATGTATTTAGTACCTGATGCGTGCAGGAAGCGATGCGATCTTTTATACGTTTAGGAATTCATCATCTCATTTGCTAATGGTTGAAAAAAATATTTCTAGTAGAACTATAAAACAAATCCAAATTTTCTCACCGTGTGGAATTCTATAAATCTTTCAAACTCGTAATCATCTCCTGGATTTCACTCTCCTTCCAAATTTAATCGAATTTTCCCCTTACTCAACAGTAGTCTATACTCCCTTCCAGCTCCAAACGTACACTTTCACATTTCTGTTGTCAATTTACGCTATAAACCCTAATCGCAGGTTAAGGAACAAACTCGGGTAACTGCCTACGTCACAAAACGTCCAACCAGAATATTTTGAACCTTTTGAAAAAGAAACCAGTAGAAAATGTACCTTTCTAAAGCGTAAATAGCACATTTTGCACCTTTTTGTACGCTTTGGTTTTACCTCACTTTGCTTCCTAACGCTATCTCGAGCCATCTCAATGAGGGAGAAAGCACGCACTTGTGAATGAAACAAGAAGTAAAAAAAATATATCGTGAATCCGTTCGATGAGAAGCTTAAATCATAAAATGTGTAACGGCTACATAAATCACGAGGGAATTTTGGTTTCAGTTTCGTTCTGGTTGTTGGGATTATCCGTTCCTTTGACTTTGGTTTCGGTTTTGTGTGTAGAGACAGACCGGAGCGGAAGTCTTACTTGTTGCAAAAGAAAAACTATAAAAAAATAATTTCAAATTCCAAGGATGCTTCCAATTTTAAATTATAATCACATTTAGAATTCCACCCATCACTTTTTATAAACATTGCGCATTGTATGTATGTCTACGCGTAGCACTATACCTGTACCTATGTAGACAACTACTTTCAGAGTGACGCCTTGTAAATTTTACGTGTCCCCGTCAACATTCCTATTCATGGGTTTTCCAAGTTTCATGGATGCTTTTTTTATTTCGAGCCTGGCAAAAATACGTGTGGTTATTGTGCACTATATTTTTGGTTGATGATGTCTGCCGTCACGTCGGCTGGAATAGTCAAACTTTTGATTAGTAACGAGATCATAATAAAATTGAAGACTATGTTAGATGGGACAAAACCCTCTGTGATGTAAATCCCTTGCAGTGTAATAAAAGAAAGAGGAAAGTATTTTGAATTCACAAACTTTGAAGGATGCTTAAATTGTGTTTTAAGGAAAGTCGCCTTCAAAAGGAAAAGGATTTTGATGTTTTATCTTTTGATGGATCTAAAAGCATTTTATTGACATCAAAGTTTTGAAAGGTGCATTTTGATGCACTTGCACTTGCATCTAGCAGACTGTATCGTAAGCATCATATATTGTACTCAAAACACAGGATTTTCAAAGAAAGTTTTATATTTTAAATATTTTTGAACCACGGAGTACGTATGTATGTGCATTGGCCACTTATGTAAATTATGAATAGCCTGTGCAGGTCCAACAACGAATCACCCAACAGAATCACAAAGTAAATATAGATATATGTATACGTGAAATGCAGAAGCATTGGGCTCACGGAATCTAAAAATAGAAGCAAAGCGCCCACAGATTATAAGATGCGTATTTTCTTGCTGTCAGAAAGTAGCAGACAGTTTGAAAAGAAAACTAAAATAACTAAAATCTTCCCCAAGTATGTGGAGCTGTCACCTGGAATATTCTTGGGTGTCCTGAACAGTGAACAGCATTAGTTGGTTGGTTAGTTCGTTGAAGACCAGGGCTGGTCCATTGTGGCATGCATTTATTCATAATTAACATAATTAGCTACAGCTGGATGCCTTTCCCATGTGGCAGTAGGAATGAAACTATAATTGACGGTGTAATTTCCTTAACACCCACTTACACTCGAAAAGCGTCTGCTTTCGAAATGGGTAGGCAGGAGCAGTGAGAGAAAGTGGGAAGGGAATCGTGATGGGAATACGATGCTATGTCTGATTTATTGAAGGAACAAGAAACTCAACCGTGAATGTTAGGAAACGTCCATAAATTACAATTACATGGATGGAGTGGCCCCTGAATGTCAGACAATGGACAAAAGGGAAATTTTGAGGGATAGGCAAGGGCTTTAAGTTGCTTCAAAATTGTAAACGTAATTTATACATGTAGTCAAAGTGCTTCACGAGCTCAATCTTGCTTCCCCGAGAGAACTTTCAACCTTCTTCGCTTCTTCATTTCTCCAATTCCGCCTTCCCAAGACGTCCGTGTATCGCATTGCTTGTGAATCCTTCAAAAGTGTACTCTAGGTGATTGAAATGCTATGCAGTTAGCTGTATCATAGTATGAAAGGCAAACCTTGGAACGTAGCACTAAGAAATAGTTTGAAATCAAGTTTTCAGAGAAATAATAAACCCCTGAAGAACTGAGCAAATTTTTAAGTCAAACGTGTTTGCAGATGTTGACTTTCTAGACGGTGTCTGTTGAAATTTAAAAACTTTTATAAGATAGACAAGCTTGCTAGGAGATCTGTTGATAATTTTAAATTGCAAATTATTACGGCATGTACTCATTTTCTTACTTCAGAATGTGCAATAGAAAAGTGCTGCGTTGTAGGAAAGGTTATGTTTGCGATTAGTGTCATTGCACTATGAACTTGTATGTAGTTTGGAGATACAAACCGCATTTTTGCAAAAAACATGTGAATTACTAGCACTAATTAGATGGTATTAATTACCCCACAATAATTTTGCCTCTCAAAATCACTCGTTAATATGTGTCACCCTTTTTGGAGCATGAAAACTTACTTTGTGGATAGAAAAAGAAAGTAAACTCATTCATGCATAATACCATGCAGCGTATTTGCATTGCTAAGTTCCACATTCTACGGAATTAAGATGAATCTTGCCTGCCTTTACGACCCAGTCCCTGTGCACTGCGGTAGTGCAATGGAAATATTATGACGATTTGTGCAATTTTTTCTGCTACGGAGTTGAATGTATAATTAATTAATGGATGTTCACATTCTGTTTTACGACGAATAAAATCTTAAGTGCTCTCCCATGTCCTCACATCACATCCATTAAAACAAGAATTTTGGATTCAAATCCTCTTAGCAAGCTTCCGCCCAGCACTTGTACGGTCGCTTCGCAGAAGAGACAAAGTAGATCATCTTTGGATATTATTACCTAAGTAGAAAATTGTTCCACGACAAACATTTGTACTTTTAGGTACTATGCTTTTTAAAAAGAGTAAAAGTCCGCCCAATTACAAAAAGGAAGTTATGGATAAGTTTTAAACTGGCCTATACTCATGTTTTCGACAAGGAACAAAATGTAATATTTGCTTATTTTCAAAAAAAAATACAAAATATCCTACTCAAGTCTGTCAGAAGATGCAAAATGTTCTATTTACGTTTTTCAAAAAGTGCAAAATATACTGTTAACATCTCTCAAAAAGTGCAAAATGTCCTATAACGTTTTTTAAAAAGGGCTAAATATCATATTACGTTTTTCAAAAAGTGCTGTTTATTTGTTGCAAAAATTTCAAAATGTCGTATTTGCGCCTTTTAAAATGTTCTTTACACATTTTAGAAAAGTTTAGAAAAATTGCAAAATTAGCTTTAGTTCTAAATAGGTACATAGTAAAGGCAAAAAAGCGTTTGAAACATTCCTTCTGCTTGAATAGAGATGGCATTTTGTCTCTTCACTGAAGAGACTTCAGTAAGAGAGGCCTCGGTTCTTGTTTTATGTATATGTGTATGCGCCATTCTCGAGGCAAGAAAAACAGTAAAATGTAGGACGTCTAGCGACTAGCCACCCAATTTTAAGAGGTTAAACTAACCAGCCTGAACGTCCGGACTGAAATGGAATTTCCAGCCTGCAATGTGCAGACCAAGTTTTAAATCAATCCCTTTTACTACTGCGTATGAATAGTTGTTTTAGGAGACTGCCTAAGGTAATAAGGTTAGACAGGTTAGCCAGTAACCAAGGAGCAGTGCAAATATCCCGTGCTATACTAGGTTGATAAATACCGCTTCGAGATGGTAGTAAAAGGTTTACCTAGCATGATTTCGACTAAATCTGCTCAACGAATTTTTTTGAATGGATTAGCATAAAGATTTTGCTTTATTAAAACGTAAATAGCACGTCACGTTATTTTTTGGACAAGTGAAAATCCAATGTTTAGCAATCAAAGCCAACGAAAATATCAATTGATGCGTTTGTTGAACTGAGCTGTAGATATCCTGTTTTGCTTTTTAGACGATGGAATTATTCCGTTTCGCACATCTTGAATTCGCGATTATCGTGTTTTGCACTTTTTGAAGATCACAAAGTCTTATTTAAGAATTTTGAAAAAAATATCGTAAGTACGACGTATTCAGTCTTGCTAAAAAGGGTTAAGTTAATTTAAAAATAAATCATAAAATGTAATATTTGCAACCCCTTCTGCATCTCTTCATTCTGCCAAACATTCAGTAGCAAACAATATATTAGCTAGGTGGATGGGAAAATTAATTTTCTTAGTAATTAATTATGCACACATTTCTTTTTTACTTTGTAATTTCTTCTAACAAAGTTTCCAATTTTTGCAAATGAAAACGCATTCATCACTCTCACATTTGCCATTCATTTCCATTACTTTCATCCCTAGCCTTCACAAGATGATTTCAAAGATTTGGTTTTTGCTCCCGGCTTCAGAGGAATGAGACGCGCAAACTTTGGAAAGTAGAAGGATTCTGGGAAGAGATGAGTACCATATATACCTATTACCATTGCAGTGCAAAAGATGAAAGCAAAACTGAGAAAGTGCAGTTGAGATTACACACTTGAGTGGAAATGCTTTCACTTGCAAATGAAATGCTTCCGTCCGTTGACACCAGTAGAAATCGCCCATTCTGCCCAGGATGGGATCGCTCCAGTTAATGAACGAAATATTATTGTGCACAGATGATGCGCGGGGGAAAGTGAACTCTGGATATAACTTGCAGATGTTGAGGTTTCTCAGTAGCGTAGCTATAGTTGTAGGCGTATCCATGAGCCAAGAAATGCTAAAAAAAAGAAGATTAGATCAGTCCTTACTATAAAGTTATTCGTAAGTTTACTTTGTTCAAAATGAACTTTTCAAATGAACACATTCTCTAGATATACTTTTAAATTTCTTTCCAGTTCAACACACTTTCAAAACGGGCTTTGAAAAATGTTTCGTGGGCGGCTGGACACATGCACGATTTCGGCTTCTGTCCAAGATAGCTTGAACGGTCCTAAAAGATTATCTTCTTGTTAGTGGTTTCGGTTGAACGATAATATTGTGTAATAATGCGTAGGCACGTCATAAATGCAAATAGGTACAAGCTATAACAATGTCTGAGTTACTGTAGTTTGTGGCTGGTTATCGGTATCTGGGTTTCTGGTGTTAAATGAGTGGTGGCGGCAAAGCATTAAAGCATCCACTTCAAAGAGTAAAACTTACATACAACTGCATATACTATAGTTGACAGTGAAAGTCGCCTGCTATACCTATGTATGTATATATCTGTAGCAGTTATAGCTGGCCATTGTGTAGTTGAATGAGTACATACCTATATAGAGTGCAGGACTAATCCGACATGGCAGTGTATCAATGTATGTAGCTCCGTAATCATCTTAAATTCTCGACTCAAGTCACCCTTGACAAGCCATTCACCCACAGCACAAGACATAGCAGAAGAAAACGGAAATGAATCAGACAATCCTTTGTCTTCAATTTCCTTCCAGCCGTCCACGTATTACACGTATCACCAGCATTGGACGTGATCATCGAGGGAATCCAATGAGCAAAGCTTGTCGAAGAAGAAGCAAAAGCACTAAACTATGACTTTTTTCCAAACGACTCAAAATGTATATGGTTTTACAGGATACGTAGGTGCATACATACTTGTAAATGTTGTACATGGCACAATTACATCTTCTGAAGGGTGAGATTTGCTGTCTTCACATGATGTGCGCGAAATTGTGCAAATTCTATTATTTATATATTGTTGAGGAGTTGGAAAGTGTCCTGTTTACGTGTTTTTAAAAAATTCAAAACGGACTATTGGCATGGGCTTCTAAATTGCGTTAGGTCCAATTCACTTGATTTGGAAATGGTTCCGAATGTCCTTTTAAAATGTTTTTGAAGAGATGCGAAATGTTATATCTACATGATTATGAAAAGATGCAAAATTTTGTATTTGCATGCTTTTGAAAATGTGCAAATTGTTCGTTTTGCATGATTTTGAAAAGTGCAAAATATTCGTTCTGCATGATTTTGAAAAGGTGCAAAATGTCCGTTGTGCATGATTTTGAAAAGGTGAAAAAAGACCGTTTTGCGTGATTTTGAAAAGGTGCAAAATGTTCGTTCTGTATGATTTTGAAAAGGTGCAAAATGTTCGTTCTGTATGATTTTCAAAAGGTGCAAAATGTTCGTTCTGCATGATTTTGAAACGGTGGAACATGTTCTATTTGCATCTGTCACTTTGCTTCTTAAAAGAACTTTATTTGACTTTTTTTTTATCTTTCATAAGATGTCCACGTTTGTTCCGTTGCCGGAGGGCTCCGTAAATGTTTGATAAATAAAATCCAAAGTTTCAATTCGATTTTGCTAAGCGTATATGTATATGTTTCCTTGAGTTATTTTTTATACGGACTAACGATACGATAGTTCGAGAAGGAATTTGTGCTCGTGTCTACAAGTGTATACTTAGGACCATGGGCAGCGGGGAAGATAAAGAGATACTTCTTATTCACGTTTCTTATTCACTTTAAGAGAATTCGGAACTTTAGCGAATCGTGTGGTTGGGATTTTGGAGATGATGCGGAAGCTTGTATGCTTGAATGGGAGAGGGCAGGTTCTGCAAATATAATAAATTGCGCTGTTTATCATGTAATAGAGAGGAAGTTGGTCATAACTCTTCATAAGTCTCACACCCTATCTCTCCTGTCTGGCCCTGGCTTCCGCATCTTCAAACACAAAGTGAACATACTTAGATTTTCCCTGCATGATCCGTCATAACACAATGGAACGATAAGGGTCCCGCCAATTATTACTCGATTTACAAATTCAATGGAAGTGCTGCGCTACATAAAATGCTTGTTTTTGTTTTGAAATTTTCCAAAAATATAGTGCTACGTTACATTTGGAATATGGGTTAATTGTGCTTTCACTATGTTTTTTTCCAAGTTTAGAATTTTTTGCTATAGTTACGATGCAATGCCTTTTTTAAAAAAGCTGTATGAAATGCTCCGCAGTTTTGAAAGTGTATTGTATCCCATTTTACAAGCTTTGAAAACATATTTCTTACGTTTTACGTTTTTTGAAAGCGCATCCCTCGAGCTTTTCGATTTTTAAAAGCATATTTCTTATGTTTCTAACTTTTTGAAAAAGCACTTTCTTAGATCGTTAATAAGTACCAAGTATAGTATACGGTTTTTTGAATTCTTTAAATTTGTTTAAGAAATGCTGTAAAATGTTTGTTGGAAGAAAACCATAATAATTTATTTTAGTGCGTTTTGAGAACGTGTAGAGCTATTTCTTGTTGACCTAATTTAATAGATGTTCACTAGCCCCAACCTTGTACAGTAATAACTGCGAGTCCCCTAAAGATAAGGTATAGATTTTAAAGGTTTCTAGAAGTGTGTCCAAGTGAAAATCTAAAGTGAAGCTATTTTGTGTGTGCTTGTGTGTGAGTGTGTGGAGTGGACTGGGAGTGAACATGGCGTGGCAGTGCAGAAGGGCCTTTGAGAAGCTTGAAAGTTGAAAGGGGATGGGAAAAGGTTGATTAATAATACTTGTCTGTAATGTGGACTGTCTATGTGGGAGCTCACTTGAAAATTCGAAATCAGGAAGTCTGAGACTTCCGAAGACCTTCAATTCGATTCAGTTTTTCTCTTCTTCTAAGAGGCTTTCGAGTGCAATTTTAGCTGACTTACGCCCTTTATTACTTTACTTTGACTTTGGCTTTAAAATCCAGGGTTAGCAAACGTAAGCACCCTTGCATTTCATTTCAGAATCAGTACATGCGGAGAAAGTACTTTCTTCTGTACGCCTCGGCTCATTTTGTATCATCGTATGGGTATTGTAAAGTAGTCAAGACTTCGTTTAGCGGATTCTCTTTCTTTTCTTTTCCGCTTAAAGGGTCCCCGCAATTATTACGTTCTGGAAAACCCAGTTAACAAAGTGAAATAACAACCGTTTGGCTTTTCCTAAATGTGTACATTTTATGTTTTACAAATTAAACACAACCAAAACATTTACATTTCAAACTAATTTTAAGAGTAATTTAAATCTAAATTTCATGTTTTACATTTTTTTTTAAAAACGAGTATGAATATACATTTTGAAATTTTTGAAAGCACAACTATCACATTTTGTCCTTTTAAACGACGTATCTCATTGTAACCCAAATGGTAAGTCGTAATATTTAGTAGGTCCCTTACCATACAGTGCCTCTTTGGCTATTGGCCTACCAGCAAAGCTAGGTAAACTATTTTTACTTTACAAAATATTTCCATTTAGAATCGGATTGGCAACCGGAGTCACTGCTTGATTGAGGAGTCAAGAGTTTAGTCTGGAAGTTTGGATTTATTTCAAGTTTCAATGTGAAAGTAAACAAGAAAGAAGACGAAGGCAGGGTTCTCGGTACCCTAGGCTAATAATTTAATAGGGAAACCTCCAATGAATTGCTTTGAGGTTTCAAATGTCTTGCACAATCCCAGTTAATTAGTGCATACATGTTACATAGTTTGAAGTAGCAGAAGGATTGATGATGCAGAACTGATGCGAGTAACGTCATTTCCTATTGCAAACCCCATTTTTGTTTTTCTTTCATGTGTTAAACAATAATAGAATGATACCATTCATATTTCCCAAGCGT